>JAQZBX010065347.1:0-16324 GCA_029593785.1 Cabassous unicinctus | reverse complement strand
ATCAGTGTTTCCCTCATACCAGTCTATACTCACTCCATGCCAGTCTGTTTTCTTCCCATTCATCCATGGACATCATTCTTGCTGATAGAACCTGTCCTGGTTTGAGTCTTTTGTGGCCACCAGAAAATCCTGTTCATAAAGGGAATGCATTCCTGTGCCTGTAAATCTCATGAGCATTTGAGAAGAATGCTTATCCTGCCGTTTGGGGGTGTAATGTTCCATAAATATCTCTTAGGTCTTGCTCACTGACTGTTTTATTCAAGCTTTCAGTTTCTTTATTTATCTATTCCCAAAGGTTCTATCCTATGCTGAGAGGGGTGTATTAAAGTCTCCAAGTATTATTATAGAGACATTCATTTCTCCCTTCAGGTTTGCCAGTATGTGATTCATATATTTTGAGGCACCCAATTTAGGTGCATAAATATTAGTGTTATTTCTTCTTGGTGAATTCCCATTTTATTAATCTTTCTTCATCTCATAATACTTTTGCCTTCAAAAATCTATTTTGTCTGATATTAGTATTGCTACTCCAGATCTTTTTTGATTATTAGTTTTGAATATATTTTTCAAAACTTTCACTTCCGAATTTGTTATGTCTTTACATCTGAGGTGAGTCTGTTGTAGACAGAATATAGATTGATCATATTTATCAATTCTGTCAGTCTATGCCATTCAATTGGGGAATTAATTGATTAACAGTCAATGTTATTATTATTTTTAATTTATTTTATACATTTAATAATTGAAAAGATAAACAATTAAAAAATAAAAAGTAAACACAGTTGAATAAAAACATACATTTCTCAATTTAATGTAAAGGATACCTATAAATTTTTTGTAATCAAACAATATGTTACACAATATATTTAGTTCATAGTAACACAATCATAGAGTATTTGTATTTTTGTGTCCAATTTGCATTGCTCAACATAATGTCCTCCAGGTTCATCCAAGTTGTCATATGCTTTATGGCTTCATTTCTTCTTTCATGCATTACATTCCATCATATGCATACACCACAGTTTGCCTATACATTCATCCATTGATAGGCACCTGGGTTGTTTCCAACTTTTGGCAATCAAGAATAATGCCTCTATGAACATCGGTGTGCAGATGTCTGTTTGTGTCACTGTTCTCAGTTCTGGGTATATATGCAGTAGTGGTATTGCCAGGTCATGTGGCAAGTCTATATTCAACTTCTTTAGCAACTGCCAAACAGTACTCCATAGTAGCTATACCATTCCACATTCCCACCAACAGTTAATAAGTGTTCATATCTCTTCACATCCCCTCCAACACTTGAAGTTCTCTGTCTTTTTTTATGATTAAAAAATTATTGAAGTATCGCACTCATGCCTGAACATACATAAACAATAAGTGTATAGCAATAGTTGTAAACTTACAAAACAAACATACATAATATCCTACAGGGCTCTCATACCTCACCCTATCACCAATACCTAGCATTGTTGTTAAACATTTTAAACTAATGATTAAAGAGTATCTTAAAAATATTACTAGTAACCAAGGAATTTTACCCCAACCCACTCTATTATTATTTTTTTATATCTTTTATACATGAACATACATAAACAATAAGTGTATAGTAAAAGTTGTGAACTTACAAAGCAAACATTCATAACATCTTACAGGGGTCCCACACACCAACCTTCTAGCAACACCTCGCATTGTTGTGAGACATTTGCTACAAATTATGAAGGAATATCTTCAAAATCTTACTACTAATTATAGTCCTTATCTTACATTTGGTGTATTCTTCCCCCAACCCCTCCTCTTATTATTTTTAAAATTATTTTTTTTATGACAGAAATTGTAAACTTACAAAACAATCATGCACAAGGGCAGAATTCCCATACAACTCAGATCTATCAATGCACCACACCGTAATGGAACATTTGTTAAAGATAATGAGATAATTTCATCCGATTGTTACCGGGTCCATAGCGTGCTTTGGCACACATTTTCCATACACCCACGTTATCAACGCAGTACCTCTTTGGCATAGATGCAAAAATATTACATTATTACTGTTAACCACAGTTCATATGTCACTTCTGTTTTATTTTTCCCATGCTTCTCCACATTCCCACCACCCTGCAATAGTGATGTACATCTGCTCTAGCTCACAAAGGAGAGTCTTGCATCTGTACCAACACCCACAATTCTCATCCACCTCTTTGTTTACTGTACTATTCAGTGCCTAGATAATTATCTTGCTTTCTGTCAATTGGGATTTACTTCCCTAGACTACCATTTTCAGCGACATCCCCATTTATAAACCAGCTGTTACTCACTATAAGTTGTAACCATCCACTCTGTACATTTCCATACTATTACAATAAAGCTAATTAAAACTTCTGCATACATTAAATATCCATAGTCCATCTCAGGCCACTTCTTATCTCCTTTAAGAATCCACCACCTACCACCAGGTCTTGAAGATATTTTCCTACATTTTCCACTGTAGCTCGGAAATATGTTTAAAGCCTGGCTATTCAGGACCCTTACACTTCCAAAAAAATTTAATAATCATGTTTTCCATTTTTTTTTAAAATGCTGGTGGAATTTTTATCGGGATTGCATTGACTCTGTATATCAATTTCAGTAGAATTGACATCTTAATGATATTTAGTCTTCCAATCCACAAGCATGGAATGTTCTTCGAATTATTTAGTTTTTTTTTTTATTTTTTACTTCTTCTAACAATGAGTTGTAGTTTTCTGAATACAAGTGCTTTACATCATTGGATAAGTTTATTCCTGAATATTTGAGTTTTATCTGTCATATTTTAATTTCACCACTCTTTTGACACTTTTAGCTTCTTTTATTGATATAATATTCATTTCTAGACTCTCTCTCCTGTCTCTACTTTTCAGGCTGTAGCATACCCCTTAGTATTTCCTGCAAAGTGGGTCTCTTAGTTACAAACTCTCTCAGTTTCTATTTATCTGTGAATATTCTAAACTCACCCTCATTTTTGAAAGACAATCTTGCTGGATATAAGATTCTTTGCCGGAAGTTTTCTTTTGCAGTATCTTAAATATACCATACCACTCTTTCCTTGTCTCCATGGTTTCTGGTGAGAAATCAGCACTTATTCTTATTGGGTATCTCTTATATGTTATGCATTGCTTTGCTCTTGCTGCTCTCAGAATTCTCTCTTCATCTTTGGCAATGCACACTCTGATTAGTATGTGTCTCAGAGTTAGTCTATTCAGATTTTTTTGGGTGGGAGTACATAATGCTTCTTGGACATGGATATCTATGTCCTTCCATAGGGTTGCGGAATTTTTAACCATTATTTCTTCAAATATACCTAGTGTCCCCTTTCCCTTCTCTTCTCCTTCTGGGACACCCGTGACATGTATGTTTGCATGCCTCTTGCTGTCCTTTATTTCCGTGAGACCTTGTTCAAATTTTTCCAATCTTTTCTTCATCTGTTCTTTTGTATGTTCACTTTCAGAGGCCATTTATTCAAGCTCACCAATCCTTTCTTCTATCTCCTCAAATCTGTAATCATATTATTCCCATGTAATTTTAATTTCATTTATTGCACCTTTCATTCCTATAGGATCTGCTATTTTTCTATGTATGCTTTCAAATTCTTCTTTGTGCTCATCCAATGTCTTCTTAATATCCTTCATTCCTTTAGCCATCTCATTGAATTTATTAAGGATACTTGTTTGAACATCTATGATTAGTTGTCTCAACTCCTTTATGTCATCTGGATGCTTATCTTCTTCCTTTAACTGGGCCATATCTTCCATTCCTTGGAGTGGATTGTAAGTTTTGCTTGTTGTCTTGGTATTTGGCTTACTAGAATATTTATTTGGGATGAGTTTTTCTCTTTATTTTAGGGTTTCCGCCATTTCTCTCTTGCTGGTTGTGTAGTTGGAAACAAGGATGTAGTTTGTGTATCGGATGAGGAGGCTCAAGCTACCCTTATTGCCCGAAGGACCAATGAAGCTTGTCCCAACTTTCTCCTTTAGGAGGGGGAGGGACAGAGCCACAGATGTGTGGAATAATCCAACTCATGCAGGCCTAGATTGTAGTTGCCCATATAGAATAATGAAGCTTCACACCCCTTTCTCCCTTGCCTGGGGTGGGGATGGAGTTGCAGGTGTGGACAGCAATCTATGCAGTGAAGGTCCAAGATGGCTGCAGTTGCCCCTGTAGAGTTTCAATTATTCAATCGACCCAGTTAAATATACCCACACTTACCTGGATAGGCTGGTGAAGGTCCCACCAGCTTCCTTGCTGTGAGAGGTGGGGCTGAAGCCTAGGCTAGGGCTGCAGGCCATCTGGGTGAAAGAAAGTGGTCTCTACCATCACTGTGATTTTCAGTCAGTCTGACTTCTCCAATGCTGGGGGTAAAGCCAAAATGGCATCTGACGGCCTCTTCCTGCCTTGGACAGGTTCAAACTTTAGCTGGATATCAGGGCCACCCCAATCTGCACATGAAAGTGGTGACAGGGAGAAGATAATACTTATTCCATTGGGAGTGTTAGTTTTCATAAAATAATGGGGAAAGTAGTTTTTCCTGCACTGCTAAAATAAAATACCTGTTAATGTAATCACACTATTTGTATGCTGTAAGAAATTTGCTTTGAGACGGTTCTCAAGATCATTTTAGTAACTTACATATGAAAGTTATAGAGAATACATTTTTATTATTAAAGAAAAAGACAGAAATTTTGTCCTAGAATGAAATGACTGGTTATAAGGAAAAGTTAAAATATAAAACAAAACCTGAATGAATACAGAAAGTGCAGAAGGTTCATGAAAAAGAAATTTTTGCAGTCGAGTAAAATTTATTAGGTTGATCTATAAAGTTTTAAAAGCTGTAATATCAAATAGTATACTGATGCAAAGTTAAAATTTTCTTCTTACTCTGTTAAAATAACAAAATTCTCCAAACCAGTGGTCTGTTTCAGCAAAAGATTGCAAAACTTCTTTCTCCTGACTAATTAGTATACAAAAGAATATATCTCTTTTATCAGAATAGCTTCTTATTCTCTAACCATATAATTTCCTTCGTTGTTTAAGAAAAATAAATCTTATCACTTTTAAAAGAATTTAATGTTCAAACCTGTCTTCTCAGTGTCACACCCAGAAAACTATCTTCCACGTTGGGAAAAAGTGAAATAATAGAATAGTTGAGTTCATTTGATATATTATAAGTTTAAAGGAAGCCATTCAAAAGTGTTATGAAATTAAAAGAAATTCTTTAACCCTCTATTGATCCAAGTTGTATCAGTAAAATTTTCATGTGAATACTTAAAGAGTATATAAAATCCTTGAAAATCTAAAAATGTTTTGGCATAATATTAGATAAAATATAGTGTTTTTAATCATAGTTTTAATTATTTCTTTTTCAAAATGATATGTGTCAGAGAAACAACCTCTCAGCCTAAAATTCAAGAAATGGATGCTTTAGCTCAATTACACCTCCTCCACTAAAAAAGCAGCTCTATGGCTGTCGAAAAACAGTGGTCATTGAGTGATGCCAGAGTTGGTACATAACAGTAGACTATCATGAATTGAAGTAACACCACTGCTGTCTGCAGTAATCCCAAATATTTCAAGACTCTTGCAAAAATTGATATCTGTTATGTCACTATCACTTTGTTTTAAAATTTGCTAAGGCTTTCTTTAGTATCTCCTCAGGAAAATTAAGCCAGCCTGCAGTCACCTTCATGTCAGAGGCCAATGGTGGATTTTGAAGCTTCCCCAAGGCTGTGTGCATAGCCCAAACATCTGTCCTGGCCTGGTGGCAAAGATTCTGGCTCTATGGGAAAACCTGTGGTTGTAACCCTATTGCTGATATTATGTTAACCATCAATCCTGTATTCAGAATTAAAAGAAGCATCAGAGACAATTGTATCTTACCTTAAGAGCCTGAGATGGGCAAACAATTGGGACAAGCTACAAAGTCCTGGCTGTCTATCAAATTCTTAAAAGTTGTTTACTTATGTAAAACAAAAACTGTATCCTCTGCTGTAATTGACAAGGTATAATATTTTTTCATATTAATAGAGTTTATAATATTGTTGGGGTACGGAAAACCCTTCATCCCTCATTTAGCTCAGATTTTAAAACCATTTTATTTGTTAATCAGAAAAGGCTGTGCATGGAAATGAGAAAAACCCTCAGCAGGCTGCCTTTTAGAAAAAGAATGAAGAGGGAAATAACACAAGGTTAAGCAGTAAGGGGGTGGTGAAACTTAACTTAACCTGGAAATTGAATGTAGCCAGTATCAACATTGGCTTTGGGTGGGGTTTGTGGCAAAGCTTTAGTCACAATTGTGAGAAGAAACCAAAATACAAGACAGGACCAATGAACTGTTGTGGGCTGCACTCTGTGGGAAAGAATGTTCTGTGGAAGAACATTTGGGACACCTGGCAGCAGCAACATGTAACTGTCTATAATGTCCCTGCCCCCTCCTCTAACATCACTCTTGGGACTGTTGAGGCAGAAGCCCTCGTGAAGATCCAGAGCCTTACCATGGAGACCCAAAAAGAGCAGAGTGGCTCCACCAAAAATGTGAGTATCATGGATACCAGACTTTGTGGTTCCTGGCCCAGCAGTTCCAACTGCCTGTCACTCACCAGCAGCTCATGAACATCACCCACAAGTGTCCTCTGTGCTCACTCCAATGACTGTTACATTGGTCCCTTCCTGCTCTCAGAAGGGGCAAGGTCTGCTTTCAGTGCTGCTGCAGACACTACACTGGAACTCTTGTAATTCAGGACTGTGGGATTTAGCCATAGCACCAGTTAAGATGCTAACAGCAGAACCAATGAAGGCACTAAAGTCACAAGTTAAAGTGCAGCCACCCCCGGCCCAAAAGGGGAACTAATAATAATTTGTTGTTGCCTATGCCTCAAACTTTACAAAGTGGGAGAAAATAAAACTAATTTAAACATAAGCCTATGCAGCCGTTTTTTTGGGAATCTTAAATCAATGAAAAATAAAAAAACACTAAAAAACACTGTCATGAAAACACAGTTAATAATATAAAGTGTCCTAGTTTCACTAAAACTCTATGTATGTAAGCCACCAAATTATGTAATTTTACTGTCAACCATCAATATTCAATATTGAGTATGCAATCTTATTATTCCTACTCCTCAGACTACTGGAGGTGTACCCTCACAGCCCACCCTAAATTTCATGGGCAGGTAAAGAAAATATTAAAAATTCAAAGGAAAACGTAGAGATCATTCAGAGGGACCAAGACAGCAGCTATGGAAACCTATCCTGGATATGGTCACTTCTCCCTTACATTTCCTCACCCCTAAAATCAATCCTTTTGCCCATTATAACACCACCACTGCTATTATTGCTGTTTCCTTTTGAGTCCTTGTCTTTTACAGCTTCTTACCCTAGTCACATGCTGAATTGTGCAATCAATAGCTCAGGAATATGTGAGCAGCATCTTCTTGCTACATGAACACCAATACACGCCTCTTCAGGACCAGAAATCAGAACCCACTGGACAGAAAAGATGGGAAATCTTTGTTGCCCCATAATGGCAGGAAGTAGACTGAGTTGATTTCCCAAATCCCCTCACCCTTCTGTACTGCCCAGTATTACCATTACTTAGGTGCTTCATCATATACATAAAATCAAAGAGTTATGGATGTTGGATGTTCCACCTTATGAGGTTTGAATTGATTAAGTGGTCATAAGACCATGATTCAATACATCTGTGACATAAAGTGAAAAAAGATCCTCCAGCCAAAAACCACCTGACTGAGCAATCCATCACCTATGAGGCAGCTCATCCCTTCCCAAGAATAAACAAAGGAAGCAGATAAGGGCCATCGACCTCTCCTGTCCCAAGCTCCACCAACCCCTTCCATATTCCAAGACTACCTAGCCCAACTCTCTGTGGCCATTTGGCCCCAAGCAGTACCTGGTTTCCCACCTATTGATATACTCTATAAAGTTATATCCACCTTCCAGGGGCAGACTGAGGTCTCTCTTCAGGCCCCCACCCTGCCAGCGAGGGTGGGCTGAAGTCTATTCTTCAGAAACCCTGCCATTGGGAGAACTTCCCTATAAACTTTCCGCCTGCAATCGTCAGTCTCTGCGTCCCAGGGAAAACCGTTTTTCCCTAACAGGTTCATACTCATATTGTTACCAATGTTTCTCAAGACAGGCTAGTGGGTTGATTTTTCCCTTCATTTCCAAACTTTGGTTACATCCCACTCTACTAAAAGTACAGAAACCAGGCCTAGGCAACCAAGCTCAACAACACTTCTTTACACCAGGGGCTATTCATTTGCCTACTCATTTCCGGTCTAAAAACCCAGCATGGCAAAATGCCACTTAAAGATTTGGCAGGAATTGAGATTCTACTGAGAATAATGAGATTAACACAAATACACACACACAAGAAACACAGACCAGAACCTGTTTTCCTTACGCTCCTTGCTTTTAGGGACCCTAGATGACTGAAGCAAGATCCTCCCACCTGATTCCTAGTGTAAAGCACTCTAGAGGCCACAGACCATGGATACATGGTTGTCTTACCTCAGGGGACCAGGAATCAAATGAACAGCAGCATTCTCACAAGGATGATGTGTGTCATATTGGAGAGGGCCAGGGTGGTCTTCAGCTTGCATTCTGCACTCATACATTCTACAACCCTCTCTTCCATGAAAATCCCTGAATGGAAAATGAATGCCAGAATAGACAGACACACCAACTAGACTTGCAAGGAAACATAGATTTATTCACTGGTGGGAGACTGGAGATGTATAATCTCAAATCAGCTTCTCTGTTAAGGGCTTTTCTCCCAGCTTTTACACTAGTGGAAAAAAGAAATTTAATCATTAGGGTGACATTTCTAAAACAGGTCTGGAAAAGTTAGTTTTTTTCTTTCTCAGTTAATTTTAAAATATGCATGGTACCTGGAGTCAGGTAATCTTGGGGTGATAAGGATGGGGTGGCAAGGATTTGAAGGTATATTCAATGAAAAATGTGATGATACAGATGCAAGTAAAGATAATGAGTGAGGAAATACATGATTTTACCTTGTTTTGTGTAGTTCAGTGTGGTTAATGTTAAATCTATAGCTTTGCCTGCCTCCTGATATCTGAGCAAGAGGTACATAAATTTTTCTAACATTATAAGTTATGGTACAATGCTTTAATATTTAAGCTATACTGGGTTGTTCTAATACTACACTTTGTCCTCTAAAAGAGCAAGGTGACTTTCAAGGCATTTGCTAGGACTGCTCCAGGTATGTGAAAGAGTTGTTTCAACTGTCCAAATCTTTAGCTGAAATACATTTAATAATTGGAAATAAGTGTGTATAGGCTCTAATAGCTACTGGGACCACCTTCTCTGCCTTAAATCTCACAACCTTCATTAATCCTCCTCCCCAGAGAACATAAACCATTCAAGTGAAGGGAGTTTCCAACAAACCCATAACTGTCTTTAATTCTCCCAACTCCCTTTCACTTAGGACATTTATAAGACACTAATCAATTTTCACTACCCCCTCTGCCCTAATTTGCCTTCCTGGAACAGATTCCTTTGATTATTCTAAGCACACTTATCTTGCTCCTAAAAAGCCTAAATTAATTTGGCACTCCTTGAACCATATTCAATAGACCAGGCTAAGGATTCATTTCCCATGCATATTCCTAAACTTCCAGTTGAAGAATTGAAATTTAACCACCACCCTCTTTTGGATACTATTTCTACCCTTTTAAGGTCCACACCTCAACTGATATGGGCCACATTCTTTCTGCTTCACCTATCTCTGCGCACAGGGCCTCCTCCTAGACCTTGATGGAATTCAAAGCATTCTAACTTTCCCTCTCTCAAGACCAAATGTCAAATAAGAGGAAATTTAGGTTTTAGAGGATGACATAAAAATTGGTTTCCAAATATTTCTTTGAAGGCTCAAGTTTATATGCCATCTTTAAGCTAACCTAATTGAGCCCCTTAAATGGGGTGAAATTAGTCAAAGTTCCTTCAATGAAATAAAACAAAGTTGGCTGGAAATCCTGCTCTGGGCAACCTATTTACAAATTACCCTTTTTACTCCTTGTCTATGAACAAGAAGGGAATGTCTTAGGCTTGCCTACACAAAAGCATGGAAATCAACATAGAATTCTAAGATATTATAGCCAGCAGTTAGATGCCTTAGCCAATGGACCTCCCTTGTATGAGGTCCACTGTTGCCACAGCAAAACTTCTAGAAACATTTGAATAATTAATTGTGGGATCTCCATTAACTATTTTTGTCCCTCATTCTGTTGTAGCCATTTCTACAAACTGGTTAACTTTTTTTTCAAATTCTCTTACTTTTCCTTTCCAATGTTTCCTTTGTTCATTTTCACAACCTTAATCCTGATACTTCACTTCTTACTATTTCTGAAGAAACTCCTCATAACTTCATGGCTTTAACTGACCCATTGTTAACACTTCTAATGGATTTAAAAGAAACCCCAGTTGGTAATACAGATGTAATCTGTTATACAGATGGTTGATACCATAAAGAGAACTTAAGAATCAATCATTTTGGATATGCTAATACCTATAACCGTGAAATAATAGAAGGAAATCCATTACCTAATGCTATGTGATCCCACCAAGCTGAATTATTTGCCCTCATGAGAGCTTGTATAGTTGCAGAAGTAAAAACTGCGAAAATATACACAGATAGTTGTATGCCTTAAGGGTTTGTCTGGCAGTGACAATATGTCCTGCCAAAGTTTGATGGGCATTTAAGACCAGAAAGTGAAGCAAGCCTCTCCATATAGTGAAATAGCAGCATTTCATTAGGGAGCTTACAGACTGGGAAGGTGATGCTGGGTGTCTGCATGGTTTTTGAGTAGTGCTTTACATTGCCCAAGAAGTTACAGAGAGTTATATAGGGTAAGAGTAAAGAAGACACAGAGTGAAGAAAGGGCTTTCAGGACCATAAATAAGTCTCTTTGAGGTTACTGATACTTAGCAGGAATAGATTTAGTACAGAAGCCTATTATTCTTAGTGATGTACAAGGGTATTTTATGATGCACTTATCGGGGCTTGTGTTATCTAGGAATTTACAGCTTCTCTGATTTATGGCATCACCTTTCACCTCTCAAAAAAAAATCAATTTAAACATTCTACAACACTCTCTTCTGTGAAAATCCTTGAATAGCAATTGAATGTCATGTTTGGAGGCAGAATCCTCAATAAAAATATAAGACACAGATACTACCACAAATGCCTGCTAATGTCAAGAGGAAAATTGATAAAGCAGATCCCCAAACAGTGTTAGGCTGAAAGGTATGTCTGTAAAAGGTATTCCGTCTTCAGTAGAAATCTGCAACTCTCCACACAACCAGAATTCTTTCTGGTTATGAATTGAAGCCACGTGGATTGCCCATTTCAGGAATTCATTTCCTTTTTTTTTTCTTTTTCTTCTTTGGTAAAAATTAGAAATATTAACCAATGGTCAAAATACAAGATGTTTAGTAGGAATTGACATGAGGTGGTCATAACTGTTCAGTAATATGCAAGTTACAGGCCCATCTCCTGAGAATATTGTTCCTAACATTGATTCTTCCCCAGGGAATTGTACCAAACTTTAGCCCCCAAGGGTTCTATGGCATTGAGTAGGGCATTATATCATGGAGCCTGTGCATGAAGCCATAATAGGTGTGTCACTTGTGTCCCGGTTTCTATAGAGGAGGCTGTCTGTAAACAGAGCAATGGAGACCTTCTACATATATGATAGGAGTCAGAGTTATTGCTAATTCCTTTCCCTGTCCCGTGGAAATAAGAATATCTATCCACTTGGGTGACATTTTCTGGTGTAGTCCCCACAAAATTGGTGGATGCTTTTGGGTATGACCTGTGCTAATATCACTATAAGTCCCTGCTCAGCTATGATAGGAGGAATACCTTGTTTTGGCCTCAGGGCTTACTGCTGATGGAGTGGACATTGGGGTCCTGAAACATTCATATCCTCATATCCTGAGGTTTATCCAGTAATCAGTATACTATTTATTAGCCTTATTGCTTCCTCTACATATGTTGTCCACCCATGCAGTCAGTGGTTTGAAGATATCTATTGTAGGTGCTGTTTAAAAATACCATTCTTTGTTTCTATCAAATCAGCGGCCTAGTGGTTTTATGGCACATGAAAATGCCAGGCAATTTCTCTATTTTTTAAATATTTTTTTTTATTTTTAAAAGATAATTAGATTACATAAATGTTACCCCCCAAAATATAAGGATTCCCATATGCTCCACTCCCAACAACTTCCACATCCTCCCACATAAACAACATCCTTCATTAGTGTAGCACATTCATTGCAATTGGTAAATGCCTCCTGGGGCATTTCCACTGAGCATGGACCATAGTTCACATTGTAGTTTATACTCTCTCACACACAATTCTGCAGGCTGTGGGAAGATATATAATGGCTTATATCTGTCATTGCAAAGTCATTCTGTATGATTCCCAAGTCCTGAAAAAGCTCCTGTATTACACCTGTTTTTCCCTCTCCCTGCCCCCAGAGCCTCCAGTGGCCACTGCCTCCATATCAGTGTTGTACTTTTTCCATTATTAGAATCACAGTAAGTCTATAGTAGAATACAGTAAGTCCACTCTAGTTCATAATTCATAACCCAATCCTGAGGATTCTGGGATGGTGATGTCACTCTAACTCTAATTGAGAGGAGGCTTTGATCCCATACAGCCAAAGATGGACCTCTCTTACTTGCAATTGTAGGCTCTCTCATTTCCTTGGTATTTTGGCTGTCAATCCTCACCTCCCTGTTAGCTGTCCTGAGTGAGACCACTGACCTAGAGAGTAGTATTGCAACTCCAAAGAGGCTCAAATCCTGGTTGGCACATGGACAGCCCAAAGATTTAAGTCTCTCCTATTGCATATTACTCTCATATTTCATCTACCAACTCCAGCACCAAGTATGGGTTCAACTAGAAGGGACAGGTGAACCATGTGTAGGGAAGCCATACCTGAGTCCAACTCTGTCACTCTCAGCAGCACAAACTGCAAAGCAGGGCCCACTGACAAGGCACCAAAGTCCAGAGCTATCTGCCCTGGCAACAAGAACTGACTTCCTCCAGAGCCCTCATGAGCCCCACTATTTGGAGTAGTATCCACTGTGGTAGTATATGAGATCCTGCTGAGATGTGCATAAGTGTTACCTCTGGGATGACCTCCCTGCTCACTTTGAAGTCTCTTAGTCATATAAACTCATTTGTCTTTATCTCTTCCCCCTTTTGTTCAAGGTCTTTTTCCATTTAGTGGTTATCACACTCACCACACAGACTTTCTCTTTCTTGCACCTAGTCTTGTACCTGGGGACCTGTAAAATGGGTGCGTTGGTCATTAACAATGTGTTGTGGATATCCACACACTGTCCCCAATAATTTATGTAACTCTTTAGATAGTGGACTAGTATGGAGAGAACGCCATTGTCGTAAATAAGAATTTGATTTTTATAGTGTGCTAAGCCATGCACAAACACTTTTAGATTGACTACAGGTGTCTTTGACTGTCATTTCCACTTAATTGAAAATATACTCACAATTATTGGCAAAGTCACTCTTATAGGGTCAGTTTGCATAAGAGCAAGATATATTGCTAAGAGTTGTTTTTCAATGGGATGATATCATTGTTCTCTTCCTGTTAATTGCTGGGACCAGAACCAAAGTGGCACTCCCTTCCTGCTTTCTTTTTGCCACAGGACCAACCCAAAACCTTCTGGGTAGGTGGCAAAATCCAATTCACAAGCTTGCCTTCATTAAAGTGCCTAGAGATTGGATCTGTTTTACAGCTATTTTCTATAACTTTGACAGCATTGGCCTTTGACTTACCTGACCAAACTTCCCCTAGGAATTTTATAGACTGTCCAGGCCTCTGGATCTCAGCATTTTTGGTGGCTCATCTTCAACATTGCTGGCACTGCATTGGCAGGTGCACCATTTTTGGAGATGAAATACTATAAGAAGTAAGCATAACATTTTCAATATATTGAAACACAGCAACACTTGGTGGCATTTCCTATTTTGCTAGATCAGATGCCACAACTGCATGGCAGATGGTCAGGCTGTGTAGGTGCCCTTGTGGAAAAACCTGTAAAGTCCACTGACACCCTTCCACATAAATGCCTACTGAACTTGGCTATCTTCAGCTAATAGGATACTGGAAAAGTGTTAACCAAGTCTAATACATAATGAAACTCTCCTAAATGGGCCAATAAATTATCAAGAAACATTGCAATATTTGAAACTGTAGCATGAATAGGAGAAACAACCTCATTTTATTCTTAATAATAGACCTTCCTTCTCCCACTCTCATCAGGTTTTCTCACTGGCCATACAGGACCATTAAAGGGCTCTGTGGTGGTAATATGCTCCCCACTCTGGCAAGCTCTTGTAGTTTTTCATTGATTTCAGCATGTACACCTGGGAGGCAATGTTGTTTAGTATGGGTGACCCTCCTCGTTACAGGCAGGTGCACTGGGGACCAATAAGAAACACCTCATATAATTTATTTCATCCTGCATTGGTGAAGGCAAATTTCACTGGTGGTGAACCCTAAAATATATTTGGGTATGGGAGAAATATATATGACACAATTTTAGAGGGAGAGGCATCCCATTTGTAATGTTTGGGTAGTTTGCACTACTCATATGGCTTTCCCATCATATCATTCTATCACCTTTAGAAGCCCATAGGTCTTCTCATAGGGAGTCTCATAGGTCAGTGTGCACGGTGCTCCAATATCAATAAGGGTTACAATGTGCAAATGGTTTTTTGGAGACCAGTGGCTATCTAGGTCTATGTGAGGCCTTCTGTTCACCTGGTGTCACCCATATTTGCAGGTTACTGTGGCCCCAGCCTTAGCCTTAGAGACAGGGGTATCCACTCCCTTATACCAGACTTACTTTTGTCAGCAGCTGCTGAGTGATTAATAACCAGTGGTACAGATTTAGATGTAGGAAGTTGCTGATATATTTACTCCTTAGGCAGCTTTTGTCAGAGAACTACTAATAAAACATTAGGTTGGTGTTTGTTTGTTTTTTAATTGGGGTGACTGCAACAATTAGATCAGCCTATAATGGTTTAAAGGTTACGTGTGTGGGCCTCTCTTTCTCTTCCCTTGCAAGATCTCTTTGGTTAATTTCTTTACCCCTTTTGATCAAACTAATTCCATCTCACCTGGATCTGCTATTGCCTGAGTCATCTGGTGAATGGGCTAGCCACCTAGTGGGCTTAGAATATCTACTAATGTCCTATTCCAGGCTGGAAGCATGATTTGGAGGATTTTTTCCTTTATACTGCCTGTGATCATTTCAACATCAGATGCACAAAATTTCAGATTATGATGCCTACTTCATTCCTAATTCTCTGACTATATTCTGTAATTCTTCTATAGATGACCATTTGCCTATTGTAAATGGTATAATCCCTTCATTAGGCCAGACCAATTTTGCAGCTTAAATGTGCCATACTAATATTTTTTTAATGCCATCTGGGCCTTGCTGTGCCTGGTGAAGATGCTGATGAAGAGAGAGAGGTGTAATTATGCTAGTCATTATTGTCAATTTTATTCCGAGAAGCATAATACCATTTCCTCTTACATCCCATAATCTAAGTAACCAAGCAGCTATGCTTTCTCAACCTTTTTGTTTAAAGGTTTCTGTTAGTTCTACTAATTCTGCAAGGATATCCTCTTCCATTACTGTCTGATTTTGACCAGGAATCTCTTCCTGTGTGTCATCAAGAGCCCTGAATACTTTCCTTTTTATAGTTATTAATGGTATTGCTTTTCTAGACTCATCTTCAGGTGCAATTTCCTCCTTCAATCTTTACTCTTCTGCACTCTCCCAGAGATCCCATGCCTTTGAATCCCAGGTTTCCCTCTGGATTACTGCTTAGAACTGCCACTGTGGCATCCTTCATCCATGCATTCTGGCAACTTTACATGTTATTATTTCTAATCATCCCTCTTTGGTTTGTACCTTTTGGCCAATACATTAGCATTGTTGGAGCAGGCTAACCTAACATCATTTTCTCGAGCTAAAGTCTTCTAATCTCATTACTTCAGCATGCGCTTTTAAAAGAATTATTAGAGAATTTTCAGGTTTGCAGAACAGTCATGCATAAAATACAGGATTCCCATACATCACTTCAATAACAGCAATTTGCATTGGTGTGGAATATTTCTTATACCTGATGACATCAAATTTTTATAATTGTACTATCATTTAAAGTCCATGGTTTAACTCAAGGTTTGCTCTTTTTTTTTTTTTAATTTT
>JAQZBX010065346.1:0-16329 GCA_029593785.1 Cabassous unicinctus | reverse complement strand
CATATTAACTCTAAGTATGGTGATGCTCAATGCCAATGGTAGTGCCAGAAAAGCCAGCTACTATGTCTTTCAAAATGTCCTGTTTGTCTTTGAAAACTTTCTTGATTTCTGCAACAATATGTTCCAGGTTCAACTTATATTTTCTTTATCCTTTCCCTAGAACCATCAATTTCTCCAAGGAGTCCTGGTGACTTTTAGTAGGGAATAATATTTAGAATAATGTTTGGAAACTAAAACTTGGTGCTCAATGTGCTCATTGTGACTGAAATGTCATTGAGTCTACTTTCTCTCAGTAGTCAGAGAAAAAAAATATATTTCAACAATCAATTTATCCTACAAAAATATCTTAATACCGCAGGCTTCATGATCTTTCTGGATTCCATATTTTTCTCTTATTTCTCTCACAGTGGGAATCATAGTTCCTAACATAAATGTATATACTTAAATTTTCTGTTCTATAGCACCCCCAAATATCAGAATTAATGTACAAATACCATGCAAAAAACAAACCTGCTTTGTAAATTTTTTAAGTTTTTCAATTCTTATTACTCTTATAATATATTCACTGTGGATGAAGAGTCTGAAAGCTGCTTAAATAAATTGCTTTTTTTCTGTGTGGTAATTTAAATGCATTTAGGTTCATTTTTTATCTATTTGTATTCAATTGAGTGTTAGACTTTTCATCCTTTCTAATTCAATCATATTTTAAATATGTAAAACATTCACAGTATTCAAAACCAAAGCTTTGTAAAAAGTATTTTCAGAGAAGTCTCACCTATATCCATATCCTTTCCACTTATTCCTATACACCTCCTATAAGTAACAGGAATATTCTCCAAATTATTCCCTTCCATCCTTTGAGTCATTTTTATCATAAATTTTTCTTTTACATATGCTGTAAATACAAAATACATTGTTACATTTTGTTTTTACTCTAAGCAGTTTATTATTTTTCAAAGCAATTAAAAATAAGAAAAAATAAATTTTATATTTGTCTTTATCTATGCCACTTCCAGTACTCTTCATTGCTTTGTGTGGATAAAAGTATTTTTCTGCTATCATATTTTTCTCTATGAAGAACTTTCTTTAACACTTCTTAAAGTACAGGTCTGTTGGTATTAAATTCCCTTCATTTCTTTGTCTGAAAAAGTTATCTTAAGCAGTATAAAATTATTTGAAATTAGATTGTGATTAATTAAAATGCATACTGTAAACCTTAATGAAATAACTAATATTTTAAAGAGATAAAAACACACAATGAAATTACTAAATATTTCTAAGGCATTAAAATGATGCCTGGATCACTCAATAAAATTTGTCACTATAATTATCATCTCAACAATAATGATTTTATGAAAAGAAAATTAAGTTAAATGAAGAAAAAGTTTTGCTGAAGATCTGAAATTATTTTACAAGATAAAAATAAAATAATCTATTTAAATTTTACTTTTAAATCACCTAATGGGAAGATTGATAGAAAACTCAATAGAATGTAAAAATTAAATTTTGGGTTTATTTTCTTAAGTTCAGAACATTATTAAATACTATAAATGTAAAAGAACAAATATAATTGCTTGCTTCTGAAGCAAATGAAAAAAAGCGTATGAGATGAAGCCTTTTACAAGGGTGTTCATGTATTTTTGGTAAGTGTACATGAAGTTTGTTATACTGAGGAAGCAAAACATTTAAATAAAATGAGATTGTCTCTCCCAAATAGAGAAGTTTCATTTTAAATGCTAATGCTCAATGATCTTAGGCAACTTACTGCATTTGTTTTTAAGTTTATGTAATTTTTGGATGCTGTATTGTCTAAGAATAGTCAATTATTTATTACAGAGGACAAACAGATGATAAACCAAGTTAAGATTAGAGAAGAAGTAAGCAAATATTTTGTGAGATATGCTATACATAGATAAAGTATGTAGAACATATTCAATGGCCAGATAGAAAAGTTAGAAGGAACTAATATTTTAGAGACAGCAAATATATACACTATTTTGAGTAATGAAAGAAAAACTTGATAAATCAGACCTCTTCAAAAAAAAAATGTGCTTCAAAGGAGTTGTCAAGAACCTGAAAAGGCAGTCTATTCAATGGGAGAAAATATTTGGGAACCTCCCACCTGATAAGGGCCTAACATCCAACATGTATAAAGAAATCTTACATCTCAAAAATAAAAAAGTCAAAGACTCATTTGAAAAATGGGCAATAGATTTGATTAGACACATTTCCAAAGAGGAAATACAGATGGCTAAAAAGCACATGGAAAGAAGCTCAACATCCTAGCTATTAGGAAAGCACAAATAAAAACTACAATGAGATATCACCTTACTCTTATTAGACTTGTTGCTATTAAAAACAAAACAAACAACCAGAAAACTACAAGCATTGGAGAAGATGTGGAGGAATAAGAACACTCATCTACTGCTGGCAGGAATGAAGAATGGTGCAGCTAATCTGAAGGATGGTTTGGTAGTTTCCCAGGAAGCTAAGTATTGAATTGCCATATGATCCAAGAATCCCACTATTAAGAACATACCAGAAAAAGTGAAAGCAGAGAGGCAAACCAGTGTTCATTGTGGCATTATTCAAAATTACCTAAAGTTGGAAGAAACCCAAGTGTTCATCACAGGATGAATGGATAAAAAAATGTGGTATATACATTTGATGGAATATTACTCAGTTGAAAGAAGGAATGAAGTTTTTTTTTTTTTTTAATATTTTAAAAGATGCTTAGATTACATAAATGTTACACAGAAATTACAAGGATTCCCATGTTCCCCACCTCCCACACCTCCCATAACATCCCACATAAACATCTTTCATTAGTGTGGCTCATCATCTGCAATGGATATACACATCCTGGGGCTTTGCCACTAAGCATGGACCATAGTTCACATTGTAGAGCACACTCTCTCCCACACAGACCTGCATGTTATATGCTGATGTAAAATGAACTGTGTCTGTCACTGTAATGTCACTCAGGATAATTCCCAAGTCCTGAAAAAGCACCTCTATCACAACAGTTTTTCTGTTCCCTGCCCCAAAAACATCCAGTGGCCACTGGCTCCACCTCACTGTTGTAATTTCTTCCATTGCTTGAATCACAATATGTCTACAACAGAATACCATTAAGTCCACTCTAGTCCATAGCTCTTCCTCCAAACCTGAGGAGTTTGGGATGGTGATATTCACTCCACCTCCAAGTGAGAGGGGCTTATATCTTATGGATATGGTGGATGGGATTATCCTGCCTGCAGCTGCAGGCTCTTTCCATTCCCTGGGATGGCCGTTGTCCATCATTGTCTCCTCACCAGGTGACTTGGGTGAGTCCATTGAGCTGTAGAGCAGGAATTGCAGCTCCACCGTGATTCCAGGTGCAGCTGGCACATGGGCACACCAAAGACTCCAGTCTCTGGAAATACACTTACAAACTCCAGCATCTTATATAGGTTTGAATAGAAGGGACTGATGGACCATGTGCAGGGAAGACTTATTGGAGTCCAACTCTGTCACTCTCAGGAGCACAGATTCCAAAGTAAAGCCCACTGATAAGGCATCAATCTCTGGAGCTATCTACCCTTATATAGGACCTGGGTATCTCCAGAGCCCTCAGGAGCCCCTCTGTGTGGGGTGATATCCAATTTGGTGTTCTTTGATATCCTACTGAGGTGTGCATAAGCATTACCTCTGGGATGAACTTCCAACTCTCTTTGAATTATCTTAGCCACATGAACTCATTTGTCTTTACATTTCCCCCCTTTTATTCAAGGTCTTTTAAGAGTCATATTGCCAGTTGGCACTTGGTATTAATTCCTCGTTGCCAGGGAGTCTCATCCCCGGGAGTCATGTTCCATGCCGGTGGGAAGGTAATGCTTTGATATGCTGAAGTTGGCTTACAGAGAGGCCACATTTGAGCAACAAGGAGGTACTCAGTTGGCAACCCTTAGGCATCCCATAACAGTAGGCTAAGTTTCAATTACAAGAGCAAAGACTCATAAGGTTAGTCATCAATAACAAGAGCACATCAGTGGACCATCCTCCTTTGCCAGACACTGCTCCTGCACGCAGGGGACTCTTGCTGCTCCCTTGGAGAATGTGGCAGAGCTCTCGAGGCTGGGAATTCAGTATTCCCTCATTTATTGAGTGATTGCCTACCCACTGTGACCATGCCGCACCCCTTGATCGTTTGAACAATTTTATATATCTTTCACGTATATTCAGGTGAAATTCCTCCCATGAAATCCCCATCCATGACACCCACCAGCAATGATCCTCTGCTGCCCCCATTGTAACTGTTCTCTGATCTAAATCTTTCTTGAAGATGAAGCCCCTGTAATAGCCAAATACAATTAATAGGAAAATGAAATAATAATGATAAGCTTAAATGTAAGAAAGAAAATACATGGAAAATCAGAAAAAAAAAACCAAACCTGAAAATAAAATAAAATTAAATGATTGGGACAGTCAAAATATGGGAAAATAAATAAATAAATAATTAATTAATTAAAAATTATTATTGTTATTGTTTCCTTTTATCACTGCATTATCGGGTGTCCAGTCTGTACCATGGCACCTTCCCCCTCTCACTCCCCAGTGTCTCCCAAATTTTCATTTAATTTTCAAAGAAGTAAGAATAAAGTTTTGATACATGTGACAAAATGGTTGAATCTCAAAGACCTTAAGTTGTATGATGTAAGCTAGACAGGAAAGGATAAATATTGCATGATCTCACTGATGTGAACTAATGTTATTGAGCAGTTTCACAGAGGTAGAGTCTGGAAGATAGGTTACCAGGAGATAGAAACAAGAAGGCAGTGGTGAGCTGATGCTCAATCTGGGTAAAATCTATGATAAGGTGGAAGGGGAGGTTTGGCAGTGGAGAGGGGTGATGGTGTTGCAGTGATGTGAATGGGGTTAATGATGCTGGAGTGGGAGTGACAGTGGAGCTGTTGGGTGGATTGAGCTATCCATAGAGCTCAGGGAAGGAATGGAGGAAGCAACAGGTGAACTCTGAGAAAGTATAGGACTGTGGTTGAAAATATAATTGTGTGAGTTTTCTTTTAGCAACTATGGCAGGCGAAGGTCTCCGGTGCATGGTGTCAGTGGTGGGAGGATGTGTGGGGAAGGGGGTACCTGGGGCATGCCTATATGTAATATGAATGGGTTCATGTGGCCATAGGGTGTTATCTCAGTGGGTTGAGACCAAGAAAATAACCAATAAAATATTAAGTTGACATCCTGTGAAGTCCTGCTATGTTCCTTAAAAGAGTGGCAAGAATCTCTAGAGTACATAGGCAGTGCTTAATAAAAGAAAATAGGCCAATATGCCAAGACCTTGATATTAATGTTTGTACTTATGGATCTTTATTCCTGTAAAATTGAAAGTCAGCCTGATAATACCTATTGCCTCCTGGAAACCTCCCTTTTACTCAAATGTGGCCTTTCTCTAAGGCAAACTCAGGAAATAAACTCACTACCTTCCCCTGACATGGGACATCACTTTCAGGGATAAGCCTCCCTGGCACTAAGGAATTATTACCAATTGCCAATACCAATGCATTTGGAAAAAGACCTTGACCAAAAGGGTGAAAAATTAAAGAGAAAAGAGCTTTTATATCTAAGAGATTTCAGTGTGTTGGGAGATCATTCCAGAGGTTAAACTTATGCAAGTCTGAGACAGATCTCAGTAACTGCAACAGGAAACAAATCCTTGAACATGGGTGCTCCTGAGGCTCTAGAGACACTATAAGCAAGGCACACAACCCCATGAAATCAGAAACCTGTTAGTGAGCCTTACCTGGAATTTATGATAGCCTGTTTACCCACTGTAACAGAATTAAGCTCATTATATAATTTCCTTACACATGATTCCTCTACCCCTTTTATTTGAACCTATAATTAGCACTATAACCATTAAATATATGTCCAAGAAACTTAAATCTTTGGTCTTTTCATATGCATGTTGAGACCTGTATCTCAGCAGAGTTGTGGTCAACACCTGCTCTCCAGTTCAATGGACTCACCCAGGACAACTAAGAAAATGATGATGATGGACAGCCCCCATCCCAAAAAGCAAAGAGTGTCTGCATACAAGCAAAATAATTCCTTCCATCTGTCCAATAAGATCTAACCCCACTTTTAATCCAAAGGAGAGTGGGCATAACCATTCCAAAATTCTCAAGACTAAGGAATGAACAAACATAAGGGGGGCATGCAACCATGGACCAAAGTAGACTGATTATTCTGTATTCATGGAAGAACATGTAACATTGATATAATGATAGTGTTAGCAGAAACTCTGAAGGGAAGGGGCAGTAGAATAGGTGGAACAGGGAACATTTTTAGGGCATTGGAATTTCTTTGCATGATATTGTAATGAAAGATACAGGCCATTATTCATTTTGTCAAAACCTATAAAATTGTAATGTGCAAAGTATCAAACTATAATGTAAATGATAGACCATGTTTAGTACCAATGATTCAATATTTGTTCATCACTTGTAACAAATGTACCACACTAATGTAAGATGTTATTATTAAGGGAAAATGTGAGAGGGAGAGAGGTAAGATATATGTGAATCCCCTATATTTTTTATGTAACCTTTCTGTAATCTAAAACTTGTTTAAAAATAAAGTTAAAAATATGTGTATACTATTTAAATAGGACATTAGTGAAAACCATTTTGTGCCCAGACAAGACACACTGATTTAAAAGCCATGTTACTGAGCATGTTATTGGTAAGAAGAGCACCTAGGCAAAAGAAGATGTATGCATTCACTTCAAGCAGAGCTGCTTTCATCCACCTTCAATCTTTATCTTAACCAAAACACCCATAGCAGGAAAGGATGATTCAAGAGAGAGAAACATGCCACATAATTACTGTACAATATGGAATTCTGGTTGTGTGGTCCTGCTTTCACCTCATATCCTATCTTTAGTGTGTTTTCTTGCCCCATCTCTTTCTCCTTTCTTCTTCCTGTGTGTCTTAAATTGTTTCAATAAACTCTATGATGTGAGCATCTTAATTTTTGGCTACATTTCTGTTCCATATTCTTAGAGATAATTTGCTTTGTGGTGTACTTGGGTACTACTATTGCATCTTGACCATTTTTTCATCTAAATATAAGAATGCTAGCAATATAAAGCTCTGTTCTAAAACCAAAATCTGGGTGAACAGATGTAGCTCAAGTGGTTGTGGGCTTGCTTCCCATGTACATGGTCTCAGATTCAATCTCTGGTACCTCCTAAAGCTAACAAATGAAAAAAAAAAAAAAACAATTTTCACTGGGGAGTGGATGTAGCTCAGTAGTTGAGTGACTGCTTCCCATGTACAAGGTTCAATCCCCAGTACCTCCCAAAATAAAATAAAATTTATTTTATTTTCAATCACCAGTACACCCCAAAATAAAATAAAATTTAAAAAATTCCCCAAATCTCAAAATAATTGTATATTTACTCTTTCTCTCAGCAAATATACCCAATCAATTACCTTGTCTTTTAAACACTGAATAAGTATTCTTTCCTTTCCATCCCAACATCTTTAAATTAAGACTTTGATTATCCTTTATTTAGCATATCAGTCTGGATAGAATAGGTTGTACATCAGTAACAAACACAAATTTTTACAGATTAAAATCACAAGCTTTCTTTCTCATTCATGTTCCATGTTAATCAAGGATGTTAAGTGTTCTGTCACTTTCAAGACATCACCTGGGCTGAAGAACCAGCCATCATCTGCAAAGTTGCAGAAGGAAAATGGAAAGTGCTAAAATATGCATTAGGTCTTAAATTTTCCATCAAAGTGTAAGTTTCACATTTGCTCATATTTGCCTGACCAAAGTAAGTCCATACAAGTGTATAATCTTTTGCTCCTGAAAGGAGAAATATAAATATTTGGAAGACAGCCTGAATGACTGTCCAACCTAGAAAATTAGAATGGCTGCTTATCTTATGTCCCCGCCTATACCCTATATCCCTTTGGTCTACTTCATGTTCTGTTGCAAAAGTGGATTTAGCAAATTAGCCATGTCTCTCATGTTAAGCCTTTTAATAATTCCTCATTGTCTAAGGTTTTATGGTAAGCATATACAACAGGCACAATCATTCAGGCTGAAAAGTGGAGGTAGAGGCATATTCAACCTGGTTTCATGGCAGTCTGAAAAGAAGTAATTTTATATTCCTTTAATGAAAATAATATCTAATCTTTATAAGCCCTTTGTAGTCAAATAGAAAAAGCCTTGGTAATACAAATAATTCTGGTCTTGTCACTTAGCCTTATTTGTGGCTATTTCTTTTGAGTTCATCATTATTTTATTGCATTTTTCCCATCTAATAATAACAATAATAATCAGATATAATTCAAGGAAGCTTACTATCACTCTTCAATTAAAATTTTTTTAAAAAAGAGATAAAAGATACAAGGATCAATAGAAAGAAACATAAAGACTGACAGATTTTATGATGGTCTACAAAATACTAGAAATTAATGTAGTTAATATGAGTTAAGCAAAGAGGTTGGATATAAGATCAATAGACAAAAATTATCTGCATTCTCATATTTAGCTGGAAAGAGAAAATACATTTAAAAAAATATCATTTATATTGTCCAAAGATGATCTGGACCTTTAATAAGACTATTATAAAACTATGCCAAAAGATATTAAATGAAAAATCTATACCTCATTTATGGAAAAAAAACAAAACAAAAAAACAATTCAATACCATGAGAATGTCAGTTCTTTTCAAGTTGGTTTACAGGTTCAATGTAATCCAAATCAAATTCCAAACAGTGTCATTTATGAAACATGACAAATGATTCTAAAATTTTATGTAATCTCAAAATGCCAAAAATATCCAAGTATGAGAACTTCCTTTCCCAAACACCATTGTCTAATATTATGTTTAAGTAACTCAGATAGTGTAGTATCATTCCAGGTAGAGACAAATAGACAAAGTGAACAGAATATAGAGGCTATAAAAGATCCCACATATATAGGAACTGGGTAAATGACAGAGCCAACACTGCATATGAGTAGGAAAGGAAAAAATTTATACAATAATTCATGCAAGGGAATTTGGTCATCCATATGAAGACAAATGAAATTATATATCTTTCTCATACCATGAACAAAAATCAACTTCAGTTGAATTAAAGTCATAAATGTTGAAGGTAAATTCAAAACCCTTTGAATCTATTTTGAAAATTTACCAACAATCCAAAAATATTGACAATGAAAGTTTTTAAGTAATAAATTAAACTTGTGCTACTCAAAGTGTAGTCTACCAACAGCATAAATTGTTCTCAATAGCAATGAATTAAACCAGCTTAAAATTAATCAAAGGATCTTGTTAATAAAATAAACAAATCAAGGGAGATTTGTAATACATATAATCCAAAAATAAATACTTACAATATAAATTAAAATATCTATAAATCATCAAAAAGAATAGAAGCAACCAAGCAGAAAAAGGAAAGAACAGACAATTCAAAGAAGGAGAAAAACAACAAGAATAAACACAATATACACAAGAAATGATGCTTTACCTCATTACTAATAAGAGAAATTCATATTAAAGTCATAATTAATAAAGAAAAACTAAACACAGTTAATACCAAAATTCAGACAATACTATGTGTTGGTGAGGATAAAAAACAGTGTGTACTCCTAATCCTTATTGTATATAAATTGGGACAATGGCTTTAGATAAAAAACAAAGTGTATCATCTAGTAGAGTTAGATGTGGCACTATGCCACAGTGCCTTTGAAATTCAAAATGTGGTTCATAGACCAGATGCATTGGCTTCTCTTGTTACCCTAAGAAATGCAAAATAACACACTGAGATTCAAACCCATCTAATCAAAATCAACACTTTAACAAGATCTCCAGGTGTTTTTGTACTGCACATTAGTTTCAGGAGCAGCATTACAATGGAGAAATGCTTGCAAATAGTTCACATAAGAATGGTCTGTAATAACAACTAGCTGCAAACAACCTCAATAACTTTCAAAAGTAAATAAATAAATAAATTGTGGCATATTCACTTAGAATACACCAGCAGTGAAAGCACTTTTCAGAAAAAAGTAAAACTCACATGAATCAACATGAATAAATGTCAAAAACAATTTCCAGAAGAAAAGAGGAAATTTCGGAAGAATAAGTACAGCATTCTGCCTTTTAAATAAAATCCAAAATTATAGAAAAGTAATAACACATTATTTATAGACATATACACATGTAGAAAAACTAGAATGTAAAAGAAAAAATAACAAGCTGAATTCATAAGAATGACGTGGTGAGAAAAAGACTGGGAAGAACAGCCAGAGGACTTCAAAAGTATTGTTAATACTTTAAATGATTGAATCAGTCTATGGATGATTGGTTTCTTATTTTTTTTTCTATATTAAATATGGGTTCTACATTTTCTTCCATATACTGAAATATCACACAATAAAACCCACTTTAGCTCAATAACATCTGATAGGAGGAGGGAAGTGGATTTGGTCATAGCAGTAGTGGCAGAAGTCAGCATCCATCAGCATAGGGAAATCTACTTAAGAAAGTAAATGAAAATTAAATATGTATTCAGTTTAAACTCAGAATAAATAAATGCCAAAATCAAGGATAATACACCCATCAACTTATGGTGACCTGATATTTATCCAGCTTTCCTTTCAGAAGCTAAACACTGTAAAAGCCAACATATAAAATTCCCTCTCTACCCATCTCCTACTCTATCATTTCCAAATTTCCCTATTCTCTTCTCACAGGGATTGACCCTTTTGGCCATGTACATCATTTCTTAAACCCCACCTTTCCCTGATCACTATTGATTGAGTTAGGTATTTACCATACAAAAATGAGTCAAATGCTCTCTCCTTTGATTTGGAATTAAGGCAGAACACTGCCCATCAGTGGGCCAATGGTGCTACAATTCAGAGAAATAAAAGGAGGGAAAGTCATCTTCTTCCATAGACCATTGAAAAGCAGTATAATACAGTCTTTAGCTTGAGAAAGAATAAAGAGAGAATCAGATGAATGACCCCATAAACTCTTAGGTGAGAAACAGATCTGTAGGGAAAAGCTTAGTGGGATTGCGACAGTGAGAATAGTGGGAATATATGGATGAGTGTCAGTACACTGTCTCTGTTCTTTGCTGGAGGGAGTCTTCAATTTAATTTCTAGGGCAATTTTTGTGTCACTTCATGAATTATAACTTAAATATTTTCTAACCAATTTTCTCTATTTTACTATTTTCTTCATTTCTAATATCCATTTTGAGAATCAAAGAGGGCCAGAAATAGACTCAACAAGTTCTGAGTGATATATTCTCTTTTGGCACATAGCTCTTGAAATAATCCTGGAGTCTGCTTACACTTGTTGGCTTTCATATACTAACATTATCTTTTATTTTCTTTTATATTGACAGATTTTTTTTTTACAATAGCTTCTAAGGAGGCCTCTATCCATACATCACCAAGACAACTGATTAAATAATAGAAAATCTAGACAGACAATGGGATTACATGATCTACACACACTCAAATGAATAATAATTTTAGTTGGGCTTGTGCAATGATTTTATGGATATTAAAGGAAGTACTTAGCATGATGCCTCTTTTATAGCTGATGTGCCTTTGCACATGGCAAAACTTTCTCACTTCTTCCATCAATAATGTCTTCAGTGTTCAGGCCCAGGACTTGCCAGTATACTGGAAAGTTACTGCAATTCTGTGATGAGAATCCAATCTCTTGCCCATATTGAGAAACTCTAAGAATTTCCATCCCCTTATATGCCCTCTTTGTATTGGCCAATCATATTGGATCTCAGGTACTGGTGACCAAAAGTTCAATTCACATAACTTTATGTCAAGGGGAAATTATGGGCTCTTGTGAATAGGAATATCAGAGTGGTAGAGCTCACTTAGGGTATAGCTTGATGTTACAATGACACTATCTTCACCTAGTTCTCTTTTCTGCATGCTAGCTTTGTTCTTAGACAGCTCTTCTCTTGTGTTTCTTTGATGACTACATTAAATCCAGACTTTATCTCATCTCAACTAGAAGTTCAGTGGGAATGAATGAGAGCCCCTTTCCTAGGATTTCCAACACGGTCTTATTGCATCAGTGGTCCTGAATAGTTCATGGGCTCACCTCTGATCCAATCACTGTTTCCTGCAACATAAAAGATGATGGTTGGCTAAGGCCAAGGCCATATGACACCCCCTTAAGGAAGAAATGGAGTCTACTACACTGGAAACACTTTGAAAAAGAACTAGGCTGTAGTGGGTAGCTAAGAGGAGAATTGGGATACAATTAACAGAAGATGGAAGAATGGATACCAGGCATCCAAATCAATGCACATCATCTACCCTGGAAAACTAGAACAAGTTGTGTCTATTTGCATCAGCAGACCTTGGATGAACAACTGAAAAATACATTTTAATAGTTTGTAATAATTTAAGTTTTTTCTCCAGATCATATTTACATGAATATGAGAATTTTGGTAATTATTCAGTACTTAATTTAGTTTGCATTTATATTTACCACCTCTAGTCATGATTTCTACTCATGATACCACACTTAATTAAGCAACCACAGAGAAAATTTCCACACTACAAACTGAAGATTATAACTACATGTGAAAAGTGAAGAGCAGTAACCAAGGAGAAAGAGAAGAAAAAAATTTTGACCTCATGTAAATGACTCCTGTATATGACTGAAAAAAACTTTAAGTGATTTCTGATTTATTGTTTCCATTGTTTTTAATTAAATATACATGAACATACATATAAATACTTTTGTTCATTTCCCCCCTAAAGTATGCACTTGAGTGTTATATAAAGATAATTTATAAATATTGAATTGCCACAAACTTCATTTACACTCTCAGCATTTTAAATCCAAAATAATAACTAAATATGCAATCACTTTATATTTATGTAATTTTATTAGAAAAAGTATAGGATTGGTATAATTAAAAATACATTTATAGGTCATGTAATCCATAAGAAATAACTACTGTATAAATATGGTATGTGCATTCAAAGGCTAAGGATATAATCCAAAAATCAATTAGAATTCTACTGGAAGTGGTGAGGAAAACTAAACTAAATGAAAAGGCTTCTTATATTTAATATCACTGGCAAGGTTATAAGTTACAGAAATGATAAAGCACAATAGATTGAAGCTGAAGAAATCACATATGACAAAGCAAGTCCTTAGTAGGGATCATTAGTGTTAAGTAAATAATCAACATTCACTTTCCACTTATATTGAAATGCTGATAGTTTGAATCCCAAAGACCCAGAGACCAATCTCACAGAAATGTGGTATTGAATTAACAAAATATGTACAGCTCAGTAAAGTACTTCAGGTATCAGATCAAATGGCAGATGAAAAGAGGGGAATATGCAGAGAGGTCTTCAAATATTGCTTCTTTCTTACCCCATCACAAGGAGAAAAAAGCGAAAATCACATTGCATCTTCAAAAAGCCAATGGACTATGTTCGCTTGACAACAACTTGCTGAGCTGCTAATAAGAAGTGCCAGGGCCACTTCCAAATGTGCTTTTTTTTTTTATTGTTCATAAAAATCAAGATTTTTCACAGTACATACAAATATTTGTAAAATGATATATAAATATATATGCATATATGTGTATTTTCTTACATAAATGTTATTTTATATATATATATATATATTTTTTTTAAAGGTGTTTAGATTACCTAATTATTACTCAGAAGTTACAAGGATTCCCATGTTCCCCACCTCCCACACCTCCCACAACATCCCACACCAACATCCTTCATCAGTGTGGAACATCACCCATAATGGATATACACATCCTGGGGCTTTAATGTTAGAGGTCACAGTACACTGCAATCTCTACCAAGATCCAAGGATCTCTACAATTACCTGGATAATTCTCATTAAGGATATAGCAGTTTGACCAAAAGGAGAGAAAAGAAAATGATAGTGTTAACTCTTGGGGTGGTGGGGGGGAAGTCCCCTCTAAATAATAAGAATTCCATTCCAGTGTGGAGGGGTCAGGTGGATAAAGCATGAAATTTGCAGTCAGGCAGACCTGAATGTGAATCTTCACACGCAACAATTGCTGATGGTAGACTTTGTTAACTTGCTGAACTTCTCTGAGCTTAAGTGTGATCATACATAAATGAGGTAATCATTACAACTTTGCAGGCTTGCTTGGAGCAAGCACTGAATCTAAACGTTGGGGAGAATTCTTGTTTGACCTGAAATTGTGTGGGCAAAAAAATCTACATTTGTATTATTTTGTGTAAGTGGCAATACCATTCATTACTCTTTTAGTACACCATTGTCAAGCAGTGCAATAAACTAGCTTAATAAATCTTGTTTATCTTTCATTTTCTGATATTTGAAAATGTATTTTATGTATATATAGTAATTCATTATACATTCCTCTATTTCTAGCGTAGTAAAAGACCATCCTATTCCTCTCATCCTGCTTTCAAAAAATTGATGAACTTCCACGTTTCTGAGTATCAGTTAAGGATCTGGAGGAGAAGACTGCCAGAAAGCATCTAGTTTACCTCATCACCCAGGAGATTATTTTCACTATGTCTAAATTACCTTATCCAGTAAGTAGAAGAGGGGAAAAAAAAACTTTTCCATTTAATCACTTCTTTGATTTGTATCAGCTGCTTTCCTTTTGCTAATACCAAGCATAAATATCTGCCTATCAAAAGACACCATTTATGAAAATGAATAAGCCACAGACTTGCTAAATTTTTTTAAAAGTGAGCAAAAGACTTAAAAAGACACAGTATAGAAAAAAATTATATTAAAGTAGCCAGAAAAAAAAACATGAAAAAATGTTCAATATCATTTGTTACAAAGAAAAAGCAAGTTAAAACCACATGAATTATTATTTCAAACATGCTAAAATGGCTAAAAAATAGAATGTAGGTTAGGTGGGAAGCAATTGAAACTCTCCTTCTCTGCTTATGGGGACATACATGATATAAACATTTTGGAAAACAGCCTGGTTTTGATAAACATACTTCCACCTTATGACCCTGCACTTCCAGTCCTAGACATTTACTCAAGAAAAATGCAAATGTATGTTCAAAGACTTTTAGAAGGTTGTTTATAGAAGTCATATTTACAATAGCCAAATACTAGAAATAGCCAAAATGTCCTGGAAGAAAACAATGGATGATCAGATTATGGTTTAGCCAGACAATGAAATATTACTCAGCAATAAAACTTGAATTAAATATAGATATATGGATACCTTTTGTTCCAAAAAGTCTTCTTCTGGAAATTTCAGAGGAAATAAATTAGGAAGATGTACAAAATTTAATTAATTATGAGGTATTTCTTGAAGCATGTGCATAATAGTAAATAATTGAAAGAACTGAGGTGTCTCAAATTAGGAAACTTTTTATATTAACAATGGAATAATATAAATTAAAATTTAACTGTAGGGAAGCAGATGGGGGTCAAGTGATTGGACTCCCATCTACCATGTGGAAGTCCCCAGGTTTGATTCCTGGGGAATCCTGGTGAAGGCAAGCTGGACCATGACACAGAAAGCTGACAGCCCATGCCATGGAGAGCTGATGGACTGCGTCACGGAGAGCTGGTGCAGCAAGATGATGCAACAAAGAAGACACAGAGGAGAGACCATGAGAGATGCAGCAAACAAGAGAGCTGAGGTGGCCCAAGCAATTGAGTGCCTCTTTCCCACCTGGGATTGGTTCCCAGTCCCTCCTAAAGAGAAAGATTGGAAGAAATGACAAGCAGATGTGGAAAGAACACATAGTGAAGGGACACAAAGAGCAGACAGTGAGCACAAAACAATGATGGGAGAAGTAAATAAATATTGAAAAAAATTGAACTGTAGAATTTATTTTGATGGAAAACTAGTTGCAATAGAGTAATTGAACAAAAAAACTTACAATATAATATATATATATATTACAAGTTATAGACAATGGGTGCCTGCACATATACACTTGAACTTACAATAATATTTGAGTATGTGTATATATGAGTACATTTGTGTGTGATGAGTGTGTTGGTTCCAAGCACATACACAGTGAGTGTGTACCTGTGGAGGATGGGTGGTGGAGAAGGGAAATAAAGTTCTAGAGTTTATTTTTACAGTGACATTGCTGAACCTTGTTTTGCTTTTAATAGATGATAATTTCCAATGTAATAAAAACAAACCATAAAGCAATACAAATTCAGTGTTCAAATCAAATAATAAAATGTTTATATGCATTTTATATTAAACTATTTACTAAAAGAATTGCAAATTTTCATTAGATGTTTTAAAA
>JAQZBX010065345.1:0-16321 GCA_029593785.1 Cabassous unicinctus | reverse complement strand
TAGCACCGGGAACCAAACCAGGGCCCTCCCATGTGGGAGGCGGGTGCTCAAACTGCTTGAGCCACATCCGCTCCCCCAGTTTGTACCTTCTAAAATTTTGTTCTTAGGTATTTATTATTATGAACAGGCTATTCATCCATTTATGTTTCTTACATAGCACCAGTTTATGAAATATTTTATATATCTTTCATAAGTCATCTTATCAAATTTTCCTATTTGTCAGTTGGATCACTTTTTTAGAGACTCTTAGGTTTGCTTATCATCTGTACGAAAAGAGTTGTCTTTTCTTTACCAATATTTATTATTGTATTAACTAAACCTTTCAAAACTATATGAATAATAATGTTTAGCATGACATCCTTGCCTTGGTTCTTGTTTAGTTGAAATGTCTTAAGTATTTCAATAACAAATATATTATTATTCTTTGTCTTTATCTTGTTTAAGTAGGTTTCATCTAACCCTAGTTTTCCTAGAAAACTTTAATTGGAATTTGCTGCAGAATTTTATCAGATACCTTTTTGGGATCTAGTAATATTTTATTTTTCTAGTTTTAATTTGTTGATTTAAATTATTTGCTTTCCTAATATTGAGTCATCCTGGTATTCCTGAATAAATTTGCCTTTTGTTATATATGGTAGGCATTCTTTCTATGCACTACTAATGGATTAAATTTTCTGAAACTTTATTCAGAAAGTTTATATCGATGTATGTATAATTGAAATTATTTTGTGTGTGTGTTATTTTCACAGTATGGTTTGAATAGTGTTATCTGTAATTGCTAAGTAATTATTGGACCTCTTGGGATCAGTAAGGTCAGGGTTTTTTTGTGCTTTAGTGTGAACATATCCTTGAGACCTAGTAATTCACCTTTTATTGGCCCATTTAAAAATGAGGGAATCTCTACTTTTATTTGACTACAAAGAAATAATTTCAGGTAAGTAGTTTTTTTGTTCAAATAGACATGCAAAACCCACTACATTTTTTTGAAAAATTATTTGGTGTAATATCAATTTTTTTGATAGTTTTTTTTTTGATAGTTTTCATTTTTTTTTTTTTTTTCCCACAGTCCGTGGTGGATGACTGGATTGAATCATATAAACAAGACAGGGACATCGCACTTCTGGATTTAATCAACTTTTTTATCCAGTGTTCAGGATGTCGAGGTACAGAATGTTGGAATAAATGATGTACATTGAACCTGTCAGCCCAGCAGTGTGACTTCTACTTCACCTGCCATTAGTCATATATAATTGACCTAGAATTTTGTGCTAATCTTTTTCTAATAGAGGAAATTATTGGTAAGTTTTATGGATAGTTCGTTTTTGTTCTGGTTTAGTTTTACTGTTATTAAATAATGCATTTCTATATTTTCTGAAATTTTGAAAGAAATCTGATTTTCATCTCAATGAATTTATGAATGGATTTTTGAGATGATAAGGTTTTATAATTAATAGTTACTCATACTATTTGTATGTATGTGCCGTAAATTAGGTGCTATGCTAGTTGATAATATTATTTTATATCCTTGCCAGTATTTTTGTCCTCATTTTGTAGATGAAGTACTTGAAGCCCAAATAATTTGCTTAAAATAACATGAGTATCAGAATCAGATGTTTTAAGTTTTCAGTTAGTTGGAAATCCATACGACAATTTGTTAATTTAAAATGAAATTTTGTTTTATATTATTATTAGATACTTTCTTCTCTAGACTACTAATGAACCTTAACATGTTAAATTGTACTAAATGGGGGATATCAGTTGGTAAATCACCATTCTCTGCTTTCCAATACAGAAAGGTTATCTTTTATTTTTACCATTGATTAATTTGACTTCTGAAGGCTTGCTTATTTATGCCCAAGTTGTTGTTCACCATTTTGACATAAGTAGTTTACCAAATATTTATAGTGTACCACCTTGTACCAGGCACTGTGCCATGTTGTGGAAAAGTTATCAAGACAGTTTCTGCCCCCAGGAAGTGAAAGAGTATGTGTATTTTAATGACTGTTTTCGTGTGTGCTAAGCACTGAGCTGTGTGCTTTACATACATTAACTTCTTTAATCTTTGCTAACAGTCCTGGCAGGCAGATATGATCTTTATTCTATAGATCAGAAATTGAGGATAAAGGGCCTAGGTAAGTTTTTATCAGGTGTCTTCCAATTATTAAGTGGCAAACTCGGGATTCAGTGTCAGGCTTGTCTTTGTGTGTATGTGTAAATGTGGGAGAGTTTTAAGAAAATGCATCCTGGAGAAAGCAAACTTTAATGGTGAGACTGGGAGGATGAGTGAAAGATAGTGAAGGGGACAAGAAAGCAAATTATAACAAATTGTGTAAAATGGCTTGAAAACTAGGAAATATGGCACTTTCTAGTACATGAAGAGAGTTATGGCTGAATCCTAGAGCTTTGGTGCAGTGCCAAGAAATTAGGCTATTTGAGGGTACACATATTTATGAATTTTACAGCCTTAAAAAAGGCAAGGCAAGCTCTAAGGTATATGCTTTCATATATTATCTCATGTAATCTTTTAACAGTTTTTTTTTTATCTTGAAAAACAACTGTCATCTTTAAAATTTTTCCTTTTTTGAATAGGTAAATTCATTCTCATGATTCTCAAAAATAAAAAATTTAAAAGTTGTAAAACAGAAATCTCTAACACTTCCTGCCTTCCATCCATTGCCACAGTTAATTGCTCTTAACTAGTTTGCTGTCACCCCCCACTCCCACTGTGTCTTCTTCCTTTTCCTATCTCTTTCCCCACCTTTTCTAATTTCTATATCTTTAAATATGAATATATACTCTTTCCTCCTAAACATCCGTTATACAAAAGATACTGGTTTGTAGAGAAATTTTTCTTTTTCTTTTAAAACAGCATCATAGCTTTTCTTTGTGTGTTTACAATAGTTGTATTTAGCTAGTGTTATACTAATGGAACTTTGGGTTATTTGCAGACTTTAGCTATTACAAACAATGCTGTAATGAGTAAATTTATATATACATTATTTGCTATGTGTCCAAGAATGTCTATAGGTAAATGTATTTGTTATTTTAGATATTGCCAAAATTGCCTCCTATAGTAGTTGTGCTCCTTTTTACTCTCTTCAGTAAAAAGACCTGTTTCTTTTTTACCTTTTCACCAAAGTGCTTTAATCACATTTTTGGATTAGTCTTATGATAATAAGAGGCATTGATGCATACTTTCTTAATGTGATTAACAAAAAAGAGAACATGCCTTTCAGATTAATGAAATATAATAAAACTCTAGAAATAGACTAAGGTACATGTGAGAGTTTAGTAAATGGATATTAAAACATGTGAAAATATGTTTTAATATGTTCTCTTTACTTATAACAAGAAGAGACTTGGAAATTAAAACTTTGCTGAGATACAATTTTTTTTCACATATCAGATTGGCAAAATTTTTAAATTATAATAGCACTCTGACTGTGAGAAAACAGACAGTTACATTGTTGGTTGGAATGTAAATTGCTACAACCCTAATGGAGGAAAATTTGGCAGTATCTACCATACTACATATGTGTTTATCTTTTGATCCAGCCATCCTGCTTTTGGGAGTTTTGCCCTGAAGATAAACCTCCAGAACTAGAAAAATAAATGCCCTGGGTTATTCATTACAACAATGTTTATAACTGCACAATAGTGGAAACAATCTAAATGTTCATATATAGGACAGTGATTGAATAAACTGTGGTATAGTGACACAGTGGAGTTTTGTGGAACTGTGAAAAAGAAATGAAGATCTATATGAATTGATGCAGGATGATTTTCTGGTTGCATTTTTAAGGGCAAGGTGCAAAGTACAAAAAAGTACCTATAATATGCAAATTTTGTTAAGAAAGAAGGAGAAATACTAGAATATCCATGGTTGTCTGCTCATTTGACCAAAAAGAAACACAGGCAGAATAAACCATAGAATGATGAGATTGGTTACCTACGGAGTATTTGTGGCAGTGGGGTGGGTTGTTTAAAGGGAATTGGTGTGGGAGGTATGACATTAACTTGAATATACATTTTGAATAGTTTTGACTTTTGAAACTATGTTACCCTTTCACATACTCCAAAAAATGAAAATAAATCAAAGAATAAGGAAAAATCCTAAAACTGAATACGTACAGAACAAATGATCCATACCAAGACATAGTATAAATAACATAACAACACTGAAGTGTGTAAAATGTACTAACCAAAGTAACTTTTGAATTCTGTGTTTGGGCTGTAAAATTAGTGGGGAAACTTTTGATAATGAACACAATATTTATGTAGTCTCAAAATGTCTGCCCACAGATATCTGTTAATTACAATGGGTATAATAGCACCTTTTCATTCTAGAAATCTGATTTGCACCACCTTAACCAAGTGATCAAAGTGGAAGTAGTTGACATGTGCTTCCTGATAACGCATTTAGAAGAACTTAGCATCACTTCTGTAGTATTCTTGCCAAAAGTACATAGCCTGAATATACTCATGAGGAAACATTAGATAAACTCACATTGAGGTGTATTCTTCAAAATAACTGGCCTGTAGTCTTAAAAAATGTCTATGCCATGAAATACAAAGAAATGATTCAGAAACTGTTCCCAGATTAAGAGACTAAAGAAACCTGACAGCTGAAAACTGTTCATGATCTTAAGTTTTCATTTGATATGATGGACATTATTGGGACAATTGCTGAAACCTGAATCAGGTCTGTTAATTAGATCATATGTAGTGTCTCATTGTTAATGTCATGATTTTGATCATTGTGATTGTATAAGTGGATTTTGTTATTGTAGTGAATATACACAGGCAAGTATTTAAGAGTAAAGGGTGATATCTGCAACTTGTTCTTAAATGGTTCAGAAAAAAAATGTGGAGAGAGAAAGAAGGATGAAACAAATGTAAAATGTTTACATTGGGGAATTTGGGTGACCCATAGTCAGAAATTCCTTGTGCTTTTCTTACAACTTTTCTTGAAGTCAAAAATCATGTCAAAATGAAAAGAAAATCTTTAAATCCCAAGGCCAATATCATGCTTAAGGGAAACCAGAAGAGTCGTTCTCATTATAGTCAAACAAGCCAAGGATGCCCACTCTCACAACTATTATTTAATGTTATATTGGACATAAAAGCCAAACACATTTAGACAATAAACAGAAACCAGAAGAAGTATGAAAGTGATATTGAATATTTGAAAAACATAAGAGAATCAATTTGCCAAATTAATAAAAACAATAAAGTAATTCAGAATTAATATAGAGTAATTAACATCATTGTTATGTATAAGAGCAGCTGGTTTAGAAGATAAAATGAAATTGAAGAACCCCTTTTAAGACAAAAATAGGGAAAATGTGGGAAAAATTAATTCAAATCTTCACCTCATTCTGATAGTGCCTCAAGAGTATAAATGCAAAAATAATAACAAACAGCAACACAAAACAAAGAAAAATAATAAAAGCACTAGGAGGAAATATGAAAGAATTCCTTTATAACAGGGGTTCTTAACCTTTTTTCTTCCATAGATCCCTTAGCCAGTCAGGTGAAAATCATGGACCCCTTACTATGGTCCACACTGTACTGTGTATTATTTAATAAATATATCACACTAGCACCAACATGTCCCCACAAATATAATGTTTTTGTGAATTTCAATTCAAGCTCATGGACCCCTTGTTAAGAATCCCTGCTTTATAACCTTGGAGTAGGGCAGACCTTTGTATTAACTGTGACCCAAGATGTATAAATTATAGAAAAAAAGATTGATAAATTTAAGTATGTTAAAAACAAAACAGACAACTTTTACTTGGCAGATACATTATAGGGAAAGTCAAAAGACAAAGGACAAATGGGGAAAATTTTCATATTATAAAGGCCAAGCTATCTATTATATATTGATGTCAGTTTTGCATTTTATAAAGGCTCCTTGTGTTACAAATTAATTTCCAAAATCCTGATTAGTATTCTACTGTATTAGAGCATTTCCCCCTAAAGCTTCATAAGAATCAAGGACATAAGGCTGTTAAAAGATTCACTTAGATTGGGAAGAGAGCCAGGGAAAGGTGGAAAATGTCACAAACCCTTTTTTTTTCTTTTTTTCTTCTTTCTCTTTTTCTCTAGTTCTTGGCTAGAAAAGACACCCCCACCAATGACATGACAAGTTGGAGCATCTTTTTTGAGTGACTAGCTTGGGCAGCGCCTCCTCCAATAGCTCCTGTAACACTATTTTCTCACCTTGGCCCTTCAAGCCCTAGGGGGTGTTAATGGCTTACTATTTTAGTTATCTTAAGGTATATCAACATTCCTAATTGTTCCCTAAACTCTACCCACTCATCTGTAGACTATTCATTAAAGTTTTTCATTTGAACCATCTGTATTGATACTGAATTCTCTTTCCTGCTGAGACCCAGAGTTAGTAAGGGTAGATAACTAACAGTGTATAATAATTGGATGTAGGAAAAATGTCAAAGAAAAAGTTGATTTAAACACTGTTGACTTAGAGTTACATTCTAAAACTATTTAACTTAATAAATATTTATGGGAATAAATTCTAAGGGAGCTAAGAACACAAAACATGTCATGGTATTATACATGACAAAATAATCCATATATTCAAAATGTTATCATATTTAAATGTATCATATTGGTATAGGCTTATATATTTTGGTATATGCTTAAACCAAAACATAACAGATTTCAGAAATATATATAAGGAGGTATTTTTGAATAGTTTTAATTGAGAATGCATTTGTTTTTAATGTAGGGTGTGGTTATCAAACAGTAATCAAATAGTAATACTATTGCAATACTTTTGCCTGAGGGCTTTCTAAGAAGGCAGGATTAACAGAAAATTAACCTTATGCAGAAGTATACAACCCAGGGCCCATCCCAGTTCATGGACTGGCTCATTAGTGTCTCAGTAATTTTTTATGGAGCCTCTGGGTCAAAAGAAATACCTAACAGTTCCAATTATGAAATAGAAAGGTCCAAACAATTTATTTATGTCCTAACAACTTAGTAGCTGCTTGAAAAATTTCTGTACATAAAGTAAAAGAAAAATAAATATTTTTTATTCCATACTTAACCACAATTACTTACTAATGGATGTTTGCATCTTTTGGGTACTGTACCGCTTAGCAAATTTTGGAATCACCCTAATTTCTGATTCTACATTAGTTTTCCAGCAGCATTTGGAAAAACTCAGCTTCTCAAAGATAAAGATGTCGTTAAAGGAATATATTTAAGGCTAATGTTGGACCTGTGAATTACCTCACTATTTCCTGTGGTGTCCGAACAAATATCAAAATTGCTGTTTCTGTTTGAAAACTTAACATCGCACAGTGCCCTTATGAGTTTGCGCCATTGCTCCAGGTCATTTCAGTGGACAGTTTGGGCGTGAATATTATAACCAATGACTGACTGGGAGTTAGTGTGTAAATATCCTAACTCTTCAGGTGGAAAATCTTTGATGTACATGAATGCTCTGCTCTGACTCCCAAAGTTCTCTGTGTACCCACAGTAGTAATTGGTTAGCTCATACATTCTATGTCTGCATTTCTTCCCTTGTCACATCCCTGCTTCATTACTAGTATTTTCTGGTATCCCCTCCTAAATAAATTACTTGCACTGGTATTCTTGTCACAGTGTCTGTTTCTGCAGCATAGAAATGAATAGGTGTCTGCCATAGTAAAGGTTTATTATGTATTATCACTGTGCTCTTTAAAAATTTATTTATTTTTATAGAATTTGAACTTTATTCTTGGGCCAATAGGAAGATGTTACAGAACAAACTTGAGTCCACTTTATTTTGAAATAATCTTAAACTCACAGGACCCTTGCAAAAATAATACAGACCACACAGAGAATTCCAGTATACCCTCAGTACTCCCCTGCCCCAGATACCATTTTAACATTTTGCCATTTTTGCCCTGTCTGTCTGTCTGCCTGCCTGCCTGTCTGCCTGCCTGCTTGCCTGCCTGCCTTCTGAACATTTGAGAGCAGGCTGCACACATCGTACTCCTTGAGCACATTTCCTACAAATCAGGATACTTACATAATCACCTTAAGTGCAGTAAACAAGTGCAAGAAATTTTTCATTGGTATAAAACTTATATTCATATTTTTTCTTACGTCCCAGTAATGTCTTTTTGAGCCTTCTCTCCTCCATTTTTAGATCCCATTTAGTATCATGTATTGCATTTGGTTATCATCGCTTTAGTTTTGTTTTTTTTTAATTGTGGAAACATATATACAACACAACTTTTCTCATCCCAGCCCCTTCCAAGCATCCATTCAGTGGGATTAATCATATGCACAATGTTGCAGTACTCTCACCACCATCTATGACTAGAACTTTTCCTTGACCCCAAAACACCCTACACATTTTGCGTTAACCCCCCACCCCCACCCCCACCCTGACCCTGTCCTGCATCCCTGGTAACCTGTATTCTGTGTCCCTACGAGTTTGCATGTTCTCTGATATTTTTTTATGGCTATGAAGGGGCTTATATTTAACATCCTAAATTTTTGACAATCTCGTTTGCTTTGATACTAACTTAACATCAATAGTGTACACAAATTGTGTTACTGTACACTTCCATTCCCCCACCTTTATGTTGTTTTTGTCACAGATTACATATTTATACAAACTGAACCCAAAACAATTGATATATCGTTACATTTATAGATTTGCCTTTTAGATCCTGAAGGAAGTAAAATGTGGAGTGACAAAGCAGAAATACAATAGTATTTATATTTACCCATGTCATCTTTATAGGAGATCTATATTCATGTGACTTCAGTCTCTTGTCTAGTGTCCTTTCCTTTCAACCTGTCTAAATCCCTTTAGCATATGTTATAGAGAATGATGCCAGATTCCCTCAGCTTTTGTTTATCTGGGAATATCTTAATCTATCCTTCATTTTTTTTTTCTTTCTCACATCCTGAATTATATTCTTTAATTTTCAACCTCCTTTGGAGAAATGTATTGTAAAAGCAGTTCCTTTACATGTGCATCTTAAATATACATGCTGTCTCATATTTTACAGACTAAAATCTCCAATTTTACACAGTTTGGAAAATGAAGGCTCGAGTTGCTGGTGGTAATTTTGCCAACATCTGGTGGCTAGTATGTAGCAGAGATCCGAGGCTCAGATGGGGAGGGTTGTCAATTCTGCTCCCCATTCTTGCAAATTTTAACAGCGCAATCCAAAGCTTTACCATCTTCCACTGACACTGGGTCCATGGCCTCTTGCTTAACAGGGACTGGGTCAAACCTGAGCATTCTTTTTAGTTAAACCTTCTAAGGTGCTCTGGGGTTTGGCTTTGAGAACTGCAGTGCTGAGCGCAGCAGACAAGAAATAAAGGCCGGTCTCTGGGCTTCCTTGAACCCTGCAAATGCAGTAATATCAGCGTTCTACCCCCGGGCAGTGGTGGCTGCCGCAGGGGATGGGAATGGGGACAGGCACACATGTGACAGGCACGGGCTCAGCAGGCTCTCGTGCTGCATTCTGGCTTGAGCCCGACTGCGTGGCTCAGTTCCTGGCTCCCCTCTGGCTCCTGGCACCAACTCCGGGCAATCACATGATGCCGGTGCTTGTTCTCTCCTTTATTTTTGAATGACAGTTTTGCCAGATACTGAATTCTTGGTTGGCAATTTTTTGCTTTCAGCAATTTAAATATGTTTTCACTCTGACTTCTTGCCTACATGGTTCCTGATGAGAAATTGATACTTAATTTTATTGAGGCTTCCTTGTATGTGATGTGTTGCTTCCCTCTTGCAGCCTTCAGAATTCTCTATCTTTGGTACTCAATAAGTTGATTATAACATGGTATGGTATGGGTCTATTTGGATTTATCCTGTTTGGAGATTGTTGACTATCTTGGATGTATATTTTCATGTCTTTGGTTGAATTTGGCACATTTTCAGTCATTATTTCCTTGTGTAGTCTCTCTTCTTCTTTTTTTTTTTTTCCTTCTGGGATTCTCACAAGGCGTATGTTGGTATGCTTGATAGTGTCCCACTGGAACCTCAGTCACTGTTCAATTTTCTCTTTCTGCTTCTCAGACTGGATGATTTCAATTTTAGTATCTTCAAGTTTACTGATTCTTTCTACTGCCAGTTCCAATCTGCTGTTGAAACCCCCCTCTCCCCACCACCCCCAAGAAATTTTTAATTTCTGTTACTGTGGTATTTAGTTCTGTTTGGTTCCTTTTCATTATTTCCATCTCTCCATTTATTTCTGTGTTCATCTTTCATTTCCTGATTTCCTTTAGTTTTTAAAAGTTCATCTTTTCCTTTAGCTCTTTGATCATATTTAGGACCATTTAAAAAAATTCTTTCTCTGGTATATCCCATATCTGATCCCCTCATTGATGGTTTCTAATGCTTTAATTTTCTCCTTTGCTGGGATCATCACTTCCTGTTTCTTTGTATGCTTTACAATCTTTTGTTGGAACCGAGTCTTTTTTTTTTTTTTTTTAAGGCATCTGTTCCTTAAGCTTGGATCTTGCTAGTGTTATGACAGGGCTTTCCTTGACTGCCAGGAACTAACAGCCAAAAAAAGGAAGAACAAAAAGAAAATACCTTTTCGAGTCTTTGAAGACTGACCCATGCAAATTCTCTTCTTCAAAACTTATGCAATGAGTTTACATAATAGCTCCAGGCCAAAGCATAGAGCTGGCCTTATCTTTTCTGTATATGTGTCTTATCTTTTCTGTGCATGTTTGGCTCTCAGAATTTCTCCATTTTTATAAATATGAATGTCCCCTCTTCCCTAGGAAACTGTTTCCTCAAGGTACCAGGCACTGCCCTCTATGTCCTTAGTCAGCAATACTTTGCCCCAGGCACCCACTTGACTGCTCTCCCACAGCATTCTGTGGAAGAGTACTGTGAACTGCCTTCTATACATAGAGCAAATTCTGGGACAGTGAATCCCTCAGGCCAACACCAGACATATTGAGCCAGACACATGCTCCCAGTATGTGCACAGTAGTTACTGTGTTCCATCCAGAACCTGGACCAGGGATGCACATTGGGAGTGCTGGCAAGCTCAGTGCTGAACCGTTGAGGGGTAGGGATGGACCAGCCAGGCGTCAGGAGGTCCTACCACTTTTAAGTAATCTTTTTCATGATTCAGTGCTCACCCTGTTACTGTAGTCCTGAAGATGTTTCTGTCAGGTCTTGTGGTTGGTCAAAGCTCTGTGGGAACAGAGCCCTCAAGGCTTTCACTCTGTCATCTTGACCAGGGTGGGACTAGAAATTTATTTTAATGAATTCCTATCTTCTTACATGTACAGTAAATGTAGATAGTTGAATATTGCTTTTCTTAAATCCTTTTTAATTATGACATCTCATAGATAAGATTCCATAAAATATATGTGTACAGGCTTTAGTAATATTTATATTGTGAACTGCAATGTTATCAGTACCCAGGTCAAGGAAAAGAATATCACCTAGACCTCAGTAGTCCACTCTCCTTACACCTTGTGTGCTCTTCCCCTTCACTACCACCTTCACCCCCACCCCCATGGAGATAAGTGTTAAATTGCTTTCTGTTCAGTGTCATTGAGGAATGAATTTCCATGCTAGAGTTAGGTGGATGGCCAAACACACTATATCTGACAATGAACAAATGAAATAGACAGTTTATAAGTCACATATACTCACAGCACTGTGGAGGAGGATGCTGCCACATGACATGCAGCATGTTACACTAGGGAACAAGTGGACAACCATTAACTGGGAGGCAAGCTTTGTAGCATCAAAAGATTGAGATGTCCTCTGGTCCCTTATGAGGATGTGATCGGCTTGTTTAAATAATTGCCTTAATTAAATAATTCCAGAGGCTGTCCAAGAACTGGAACTCACTACTCAGGGATAAGCAGAGACTGTGCCTTTTCCCATGATAAGGAAGATTGGTTGGCTAAGGGACCTTATCTTCTAAAGCAGAGTTGGGAGGGGAACTTAGGACTAGGTTGTACTAGGCTCTCCCAGTTTTAACAGATTTGTTTACATGCTACTGAGCCCTCATTTTAGGCTTTTTACCTTAAATAAGCCCTACTGTGATTTTGTTGTAATTGTTTCCTTGCTTTTCTTTACAGTTTTACCATCAGGGGATCTACCCTTAAACCAAATATTTTTGCCTGCTTTTGTTCTTTAGATAATTAGTTCTATGTACTCATTTGTAGATAATTATACCTACTCTTGTGTTGCTTCCTTTTGCTCAAGCATGTTTGAGTTCATTCACATTTTATGTACGTTCATCTGTATTGATATGTAAAGCAAGGTTTCTCAACCACAGCACTATTCACATTTTGTAACAACAATTCTTTGACTTTCTTGTACATTGTTTGACCTTTATTCACTATATATCTGTAGCAGACCCCTCCCTTCCTAAGGGGTGACAACCAAAAATGTCTGCAGACATTGCCACATATCCCTTAGCTGAGAACTAATGTGCTAATGTAAAATGTCCTATTATGTGAATATATCAATGTATTTATATGCATTGCTGTTGAAGGAAATTGTGTTGTTTCCAGCTTTTGGTCAATATGAGCAGTGCTATTAAATAGGCTGTCTTGTACAAGTTAATTTTTGATGTTCATGTGCAGAAGATGCTGTAGTATGTGTACCAAGAAGTGAAATAAATAGCTGAGTTATAACAGATGAATATCTTCAGCCCTTCTTGATAATGTCTAAATGTTCTTAAGTGGTTATAACTTTTTACACTTTAATCAACTAACGTTACAGAATTCCAATGGCTTCACATGTTTGCTCATACATTGTGTTGTCATTCTTTTTTATTTTTCATTTTTTTATTAGAGAAGCTGGTTTACAGAATAATCATGTATAAAAAATAGGACTCCTATATACACCCTGCATTGGTAGTGTACCTTTGTTACAAGTGATGAAAGCACATTTTTTATAAATGTAGTATTAACTCTCGTCCAAGATTTAACTTAGCTTTCACTGTGTAGTGCAGTTCCTTGAATTTTTTTTTTTAAACTTTATTCTAATTCTACATATATAACCTAACATTTCTCCTTTTCAGTCACATTCAGATACATAGTTCATTGCTGTTAATTATGTCATTCTTTTTAATGTTACTTCATTTGATAGGATTACAGGTATCACATTGTGGTTTTAATTTTTATTTGCCTGATTGCTAAGGAAGTTGAATGCTTTTTGACAGCCATTTGGATTTTCTCTCTTGTGTGCAATGTTATGAACTATTAAATACTCTATTGGGATGACTTTCTTTGGAGGAATATTTTAAAAAATTAATACTAGTCTCCTTTGTTGCACATATCTGTTTCTCGTATCTTGTTTTTTCCCCTTTTCATAATTATCTTATGGTAAACTTTGCCTTGTGGGCAGTGAATTTTTTGCCTTTGTTTTTCTCTCCTGTATCCCTGGCACCTGTAAATAATATGTTGAATGAATGAATGAAGATAAGTTCTTAATTTAAATGTAGTCAAATTTGTTACTCTTCTCTTTTATGAATGTTTCACATCTTGTTTATGAAATTCTTCTTTATTCCATGGTTGACAGTATATTCACTTTTGCTTTCTTATAAAAGCTTTATAGTTTATCCTTTCACATTAGATATTTACTTCATCTGGAATTGGATTTTTTAATTGTTGTGATGGTGGAGATCAATTTTATTTTTATTTTATTACATATTTGCCGTTTTCTTTCAGCACTCTTTATTGAAACATCCTTCATGTCTTCATTGTTGTCAATGACATCGCTGGTCTATATTAAGCGCATATATATATATATATATATGAAAGGTTTGTTTTCTTAGCTTACTTTTCTGGTTCATTTGTCTCTTAATTTTTAGAGTTTCTTGGCTAGAAATTTCTTGTCTTTTTAATTTTCAAATGTATTTTAGAAATAGTTTATCAAGTTCCTCAAATAAACTTGAAGGAATTTTGAATGGAATTTTATTGAATTTGCATATCCATGTTTTTCAACCCCAATACTGCTATATTTTGGGCCGGATTATTAACATTTTGCATAGTGTAGTACATTTGTTAAAATTCATGAAAACATTTTTAAAATTGTACTGTTAAATATACTCCATTGTCTAGGGTTGACTGTGATGTACAGTCCTATGTTTTATCTATTAACTTTTATTTTAGTAACATATATACGACCTATAATTTCCCTTTAACCACATTCACCTATATGTTTCAGTGCTGTTACTTACACTTATAATGTTGTGCTACCATCACCACTATCCATTATCAAAACTTTACAATAAACCCAAATAGAAATTCTGTACAAATTAAGCATTAACTCCCCATTCCCTACCCCTAGCCCAGCTGCTGGTAACCTATATTCTAGATTCTAAGTCTATGAGTTTGCTTATTCTAATTATTTCATGTCAGAGAGATCATACAATATTTGTCTGTCTGGCTTATTTCACTTAACATAATATCTTCAAAGTTTATCCATTTTGTTGCATGAACCAGAACTTCATATGTTTTTAATGCCAAATAATATTCCATTGTATGTATATACCACATTTTGTTTTTCCATTCATTGGTTGATGAACACTTGGGTTGCTTCCATTTGGCAATTGTGAATAATGCCAAATGGAATATCAGTGTGCAAATATCTATTCAAACTTTCAGTTCCTTTGGGTGTGTACCTAGTAGAGGGATTGTTGGGTCATATGGTAATTCTTTACTTAGCTTTCTGAGGAATTGCCATATTGTCTTCCACAGTAGCTACACCATTTTTACATTCCCACCAGCAATGAATAAGTGTTCTTATTTCTCCACATCTACTCCAACATTTGTAATTTTCCTTCTTTCTTAAATAGTAGACATTCTATGGGGTGTGAAATTTTACCTCGTTGTGGTTTTGATTTGCATTTCCCTAATAGCTAATGAAGTTGAATACTGTTCATTGATTTTTAGCCATTTGTGTGTCCTCTTTGAAGAATGTACAAATTGTATTCAAGTCTTTTGCCCATTTTTTCATTGGGCCATTTGTCTTTTTATTGTTGAGTTGTAGGATTTCTTTATGTAATCTGATATTAAACCCATATCAGATATGTGGTTCCCAAATATTTTCTCCTGTTGAGTAGGTTGTTGTTTCACATTCGTGATAAAGTCTTTTGCACAAATGTTCTTTATTTTGTTTAGGTTCCTTTTTTTTTTTTCTTTCTCCTGTTTCTTATGGTTTAGGTATAAAGCCTGAGGCACCATTGCTTATGACAAGATCCTGAAGATGCTTCCCACATTTCCTTTTAGAAGTTTTAAAGTCCTGGTTCTTATATTTAGGTCTTTAATCCATTTTGAGTTGATTTTGTTATATGGATTGAGATAGGGGTCTGCCTTCATTCTGTTGCCTATGGATATCCTGTTCTCACTGCACCATTTGTTGAAGGGGTTATTATTTACCAGTTGAAAGGACTTGGTAGCCTTGTCAAAAATCAATTGGCCGTAGATGTGAAAGTCTATTTCTGAACTCTTCATTTGATTACATTGGTCTATATATCTATCCTTGTGCTAGTACTATGCAGTTTTGACCACTGTAGCTTTGTAATAAAAGCTTTAAAGTCAGGAAATGAGAGTCCTCCAACTTCATTCTTCATTTACAAGATGGTATTTGACTATTTGGCACCTCTTACCCTTCCAAATAATTTTGAGAATTGGCTTATCCATTTCTACAAAGTAGGCTGTTGGAATTTTTATTGTGATTGTGATGAGTCAGTAAATCATTCTGGGAGGAATAGACATCTTAACAATATTTAATCTTCCAATCCATGAACATGAAATGTCCTTCCATTTATTTAGATCTTTGGTTTCTTTTAGCAAAGTTTTATAGTTTACGTCCTGGATTAAATTTATTCCTAGATATTTGATTCTTTTTTTATTTCCCAAAAATTTAATTCCTTATTTCACAGTAATGCCAGTTCCACATTTAATCAAAAGTTTCACTTCTTTTTATTCATTCATTCATTCATTCATTTATTTATTATTTTATTTTAAAGATTTATTTTATTTATTTATTTATCCCCCCTTTGCTGCTTGTGCTTGCTGTGTCCATTTTGCTGTGCTTTTTCTGTGTCTCCCTTTGTTGCATCATCTCACTACGCAGTGTGTGCTCTCAGCTCACCTCCTTCACCAGGAGGCCCCGGGAATCGAACCCGGGGCCTCCCATATGGTAAACGGGAGCCCAACCAGTTGAGCCACATCCGCTTCCCTTTTTTTTTTATTTTAAAAACAATATTGAAGTATATCATTCATACATGAACGTACGTAAACAGTAAATATATAGTAAAAGTTGTGAGCTTACAAAATAAACATGCATAAC
>JAQZBX010065344.1:0-16326 GCA_029593785.1 Cabassous unicinctus | reverse complement strand
AGTGATGCTATTTTGCGTATCTCTATTGCCAGCTCACACCATGGACTGTTAGCAACTTCATTATTGGAAAGGGAGTCATTAGTACCCTTGAGTCCAATTAGAGTAAAGAGCCAATTACAAAACTCCCAGAACCACCTCAGACATCCCATGTTTAAGACTCTGTTCCTCAAGAACCACTCCTGGCACCATGCTGTATTAGTCAGGGTTCTCTTGGGAAACAGAATCAACAGGAGATATCTGTCAATAATGAGATTTTAAAAGAGTCTCTCCACGACTATGGGGATGCACAAGTCCAGGTTCCGCAGGCAGGCTGCAAGCCAGGGGCTCCGATGAAAGTCTGATGAAAGGTCCTTCATGAGTTTCTGGGAGAAGTTGGTGGTCCAGAGACGAGCTGGGAAATTCTCTCTGAATGTTGAAATCACTTCCCCTTTTAAGGCATTCAACTGATTGGATAAAAGCGTCACCCATTGCTGATGCAATCTCCCTGATCGATGCAGATGTAATCAGCCATCCATGCAGTAAACTCACTGGTGATCGAAGTCCATAAATGCCCTTGTATTACAATTAGCCCAGTGTTTGCTGGACCAAACACCTGGATACAATTACCTGGCCAAGTTGACACATTAGCCTAACTGTCACATAAATATAGGGAAAAATCTAGAATGTTATAGGCCAGTATGTTAGTGGTAGTTATCTCTGAGAGAGGACATTAAAAGCGATTTTAATTTATCATATTTTTAATTATCAAATATTTTGCAAGTGTGTACTACTTTTTTTTTTTTTTTTGAGGTACCAGGGGCCGGGGATTGAACCTGGGACCTTGTATGCGAGAAGCTGGTGCTCAACCACTGAACCACATCAGCTTCACTGAGTTAATTTTTTTGTATGTTTTGCTTGTTGTTTGTTTTTGTTTTTTTCAGGAGGCACCGGGAACTGAACCCGGGACCTCCCATGTGGGAGGTGGGTACTCAACCACTTGAGCCACATCCACTCCCTGCACTACTTTTATAATGAAGATAAACAATAAAATTATTTGCATTTTGAAAAAAGTTATTAATAGTCTGAGTCAGAGGTCAAAATATAAAGATTAACAGGATAATACCTGACCCAAATAGTCAAACCTCTGAAAAGTTCAGCTATTTGGAGGATTAGAGAGGGAAGGACAGAAACTTATAATTGGACTGATGTTGACTGAATGGGTTCCATGGGCCACATACTGGGTAGCGGCTGTTGTAAGCCAAATACCATGACAATAAATGCCAGATCGCTGTGTCACTTATCCTCACTTAGTTATGTTGCTTCACAGCTGTGTGTGCTCTTGTCATTTCAAGTCTATTTTATTCTCCCAACTATATTGTAACTTCTTAAGAGAAATATGATTTTTATTCTTTAACTTTTGCATTTAGCATCTAGGAGAGTACTAATACACAGTAGACAATGAATGAATGAATGAATGAATGAATGCTTGAATAACCTGAAGGATTGGCAAGTCCACTCCATGAATGCATCTTCCAAGCAATTTTATAAAAATGCTGAAATACAGCTCTCTATGTGCCTCTTACCTGCAGGGCTCTGTTCCATCATATCCCTGCTATTGTACATGGACATGATAACTAAATTCTGCCCTATCGATGTGGGTGCTCATTGTTACATTATGGTCCTTCTGCAAAAGGGCATAACTGAAGGTTGTCAGCTATGCCCCTTGCAGCTGAGCAGCTTTCTCACTGTGCCTCTTCAGCCATATAGGCATGTTAGCTTTAGCATCTCTACCTTAATGCTACCTCTGATCTCCCTCCTCCATCAACAGCATGTCTCTTCTCTATCCAGTGCTCTCAAAGCATAGAAGAAATGAAGTATCTCCCCACCCCAAATCCTCCTGGTTCCCATTGTGTGGCATGCAGGGGTTCTGCAGTAGGTACTAGGCACAATTTAGTTAGATTCTCCTATAACACTTATGCAAGCGATATTTGCCTAGAGATTCTTTCCTGGAGATTGATGGGGCAAGAAACAGAATGTTCAAAACCAAAGTGACTCAAGCTCTTCACGGGTAATGCAAGCTTATTACGTTCTTCAAAAGCATACCAATATTTCTGTCATGTTATCAGAGGTTTTAGTAACTCATAAGCTCTACAGAAGTCTAGATCATGGGAAAGGAAAGTCAACAAAAGTGTTTTCCATTGGGTGGGTGGCTCCTTCATGCTTCAGCCTCTTCTGCTACTAACTCCATTTATGAAAGGGTGTGTCTGATGCCAGGAAGAATTGGCAAATGTGGACCCCCTTCAGGGACTCTGGCTTTTGTCTTAATAGTTCTCACATAGAAGATTACAAACAATCTTTTCATTCCCTTCTTCTCCTCCTCCAAACATTCCTGATTCACTGATTTAGCTGTGCCTGAAGACACACTGCAGAGGATTCCATTTTATAAACAGTCCCTGTCCTCTGTTTCCTCTATATTCTGGACTTTTCTAACCTCAGTGAAACTGAGCTCAGATGTGGGTATTACATCAGACTTTCTTTTGAGAATACCTTCAGTTTGAGGACAAACACTTTAATAAAACGAATGTTTTCCTTTCTCTTCCAAAACAGTAGTGCCCAGTATAGACAGTAGTTAGTGCACAGAGCTCCAAGGTTCTTATTCTCTGATGGATTCATCTAGACGGTAAGAGGAGGGGCTGCTTATTCCCCTTTGGAGTCTTTCATAGTTTCTGAGTTAGTAACATTGCATTCTCTAACATGTCTACATAATGTTTTTTTTAGAACATTTTATGCAGGCATGGGCCATGAGGCAAAGGTCACTGGGTCATTTTCAGACTTCTCTCTATTTTCTAACATAATGTTCTTCCTCCTGAAGATGAAACACACACGCTGTTGTGTTGGTAAGCAAATGACAAGGTCAAAGTTTGCTCTCTTGGGGCCAACAATGTAGCTGAGATGGTGGTGTGGTAAAATATATGCACATTAAGATCTCAGCCTGCCCGGCTGACAGAGCACGTCTGAAATTGTTAATGGATCCTTCTGTATCTACACAGATGCTGATGCAGAGATTGAAGGCGCTCCCGCTTCTCCCTTGGATGTGGCGTGCTTGGATGCCAACAAAGATTATATCATCATCACTTGGAAACAGCCAGCTGTAGATGGAGGGAGTCCTATTCTGGGATATTTTATTGATAAGTTAGTGCTGAGTCTAACTTTCTTAAAGTTTAAATTTAGTCATAGCGATGCATGCTTGATTGCTCCCATCATTTCTAGGTGAAATAGTTCCTTTTCTCTCTCTCCCTCTCTCCCTTTCCCCTCTTTTCCTCTCTCCCTCTCTCACCTCTCCCTCTTTTTTTTTTTTCCTCCACTAGGGTCAGATAATATGTTCCACTAGGGTCCAATGGGTTTGTTCCAAGGTGTATTAAACCCAACATGCATAGCAATGAGTAAATAGATGTCCATTACTGAAGTCAAGGGCTCAATACCATCCAGAGAAACATTTATAAGAAATTATATAGTTTTTAACCATACATTAAATGCTGCCACATTATTTCATCATTTAATAATGAACTGTAAAGATTTAGATAGAGTCTTTTTAATACTCACAGTCTCTGCTTTATCGGTCTTTGGCAGATTTCCAAGGTATTTGCAGACTTTGATCAGTGAAAGGTCGGGGCAATCAGTACCTTTTGTTCTACTCTTGCTTTTAGTCATGATAAAAATAACCATATTATGTCGACTATTAGGCATTAACTGTGTGCATGTTTCTGTTCTAAACGCGTCACATATATTAACCACTTGATCCTCGTAAACACCCTGTGTGGTAGGTGCTAGTATTACGTGTTGGAAGCGAGGCCAGTGGCTAGTGAGGAAAGCTGGGCTTGACCTCATGCAGTCGTACGCTAACACCGGACTCTGACCACCCAGAAACCCCCTTCCACTCTATCTTCTGCAGGTCAAGCTGCTCTTCACCCTGAAGGCCCGCTGTGGGCTGCTGCTTGTGCTCTCCATGACCAGAGCACTCCTTCCTCAGTTGCTTAGTAACAGGGCTCCAGACAACATTAAACAAGAAATGTCATATGCAATCGTGGCAGGCCATGTCCTGGGGCAGGAAACATGCCCGTGGCCTCTGGGCAAGAGAATCTTAGGAGTCACTTTGGGAACTTGATTGGCCTTCTTTAAGGCCTTGGTCTGACTCCGTGGGATATAAATAGGCTCTTGCAAATAGAGAATGCATATGAGGAGGCGTGTTACTCCCCTCAGTGCTCACGTGTGGCAGAACTAGAATTCAAATACCTGCCTGGTTGTACATTTGCGCTCTTTTGGCTCCCACATGCTATAGAAGTCTCAAAGCAGCGGTTCTCCACTCTTCTTGCACACTCTGGTATCGCTGGTCACTGGGACAGTATCTAGACAAATGGGGAGAGTCCTGGCAGGATCTCTGGAGACAAGGTCCTTTGAAAACCTGCCACAGCCCTCTCCCTCCTGCTCCCACGCCCCTCCCATAGCAGCTCCAGGATTTCTATAAAGGAAAGATTTAGGGGAAAGTGGATGGAAGGAAGGGATTGAAGCTATACTAGCACTTTACATAAGATTGAGAGAAATGTCTGTTGTCTGTACCAAAGAATGGAAGGGGGATGGTGAGGGAGGGAAGATAAAGCCCCCACGCCACAGCCTTTGCACTGCCATTGGCAGCCCCTCGCCTCTGGCAATGACTTGGGAAAAATGTTGAGGAACTGATAGAACCTAAAAGCGCAGTGCTCCATCCGAAAATAGGATAGGAGTTACATAATCCCAATGCTGAATAATCCAATCACTTGTTGAGCCCTCAAAGTCTGGTCTCAATCTTCTCTCTCTCTCTCTCTCTCTCTCAAATGTTTTATTGTAGTTACATATATATAACTCAAAATTTCCTGTTTTAACCACTTTCAAATGATATGAATTGCATTCAAAATATTGTGCTACAATCACCACCATCCATTACCCCAAAATTTTCATTCCCTTAAACAGGAACTCTGTACCCATGAAGCAATAGTTCCCCCTTCCCCTCCCCCAATTCGCCACCCCACCACCCTTGGTGACCTGTAATCTACTCTCTGGATCTAAGAAATTTGCTTATTCTAGGTCCAATCTCATTTCTCAAGAAACAAATAAATTATAATACCTTCCTTGTCCTTCTGCCTTCTTGGGATGTAGTGATCATCAAGGGAGAAAATGTGCTCAGCTATTTCCAAACTACAGTACAAGTAGATGTCTTCAAGGTGTCAAATTTCTCAGCAGTAGTTCCATTTTAAAAAGAAAATGCTTGGTGGAAGACAAAGGAAGGAATCACTAATTGTGGAATTGAAAACTGTTTGGGGATCCTCCCCCTATGTTTCTCAAAAGTAAAGGTGGTAGATCTCTGCCTGCTTCTTTCTCTCCCCAAAACTCCTCTGCTTAGCGCACAGACCCCTTGGTTGCATGCATTTTATGAGGTCAAAGAACGTGTGTGTTCAGAAAGCATCTGAGCCTTCTTTCTTCTTGTTAAAGAAGACAAATTGCCGATGAGTGGACTTGAGAATCTGTATTTAAGTAACTAGCGAACCACTCTCGAGCTTGATATTTTATAGAGAGAAGATCCGAAGCAACTGGGTGGCTTTGCGGCTTTGGAGGTATTAATTTAGCCATTCTTCTTTTAATATTTTTTTTCAATTACTCCCTTTCCCTTAGATGTGAGGTGGGCACAGATAACTGGTCTCAATGCAATGACACACCTGTGAAGTTTGCACGCTTTCCAGTTACTGGATTGATAGAAGGTCGCTCCTATATATTTCGAGTTCGAGCTGTGAATAAAACTGGAATAGGCCTGCCGTCCCGAGTTTCTGAGCCGGTGGCTGCACTGGATCCAGCTGAAAAAGCCAGGCTTAAAAGTAAGCATTTTTCAGGATCTTCCCTGAAAACTTAAAATAAAAATCTCCAAGAATAGACCTCATTGAAAGGCTATTCCTCCCCCTTCCACTAGAGGGAGGAGAGAATCAGAAAAGTTTGCCTTGTTAAGGTCAGTAAAAGGCCTCGTGTGAAATGAAATATGAAAATCTAAATAGCCTCAGGAGCATTTTTGTTTGTTTTATTAGTGCATTCCAAATATAATTTTCTTCCTGTTTCAAGGTGAATTTCTTAACCTTGAAGTAGGCCCTTAAAGCATTGCTATCTCAGCATAGCAAGTTCCTTTATATCAAAGAAAAAGCAGATTTACAACATTATATCTGATTTCTACTTGAGTTTCCAGATTCGGAAGTCAAAAATATTTTTTCATATATTTAATCTCCATGTCAAAACCATGGTCCATGAATTCTGCTCTCCATTTGTTTCATGAGAACCCACATGGCATCCCTAAAAATAGGGACCATAAAAAGACATTAAAAGAATTTTTGGAAATTAGATTAGTCTACACCAGATCTCTCAATCTTGGCACTATTGGCATTTTGGGCTAGAGAAGTCTTTGTTTGGAGGGTGGAAGGGAGGTTGTCCTGTGCTATAGGATGTTTAGCAGCCTCTTTGGCCTCTACCACTAGATTCCAGTAGTATCTCACCCCAGCTGTGACAACCAAAAATGTCTTTAGACATTACCTAATGTTCCCTGAATTGAATGTCTTCCTATTCAAATCACCCTAGTTGAAGCTTACTGGTCTATGCCATTCTCCCAGTGTTATTTTTTACCTTAAGCAAATGTAGAGGCACCATAAATTTCTAACTAAAACAATGCTTTCTTTTCCCATGAAACCCTGCCTAATCAGTCCTTGATTGTTCTCCAATCACTTTTCACCTGCCACCCTCCTCCCTCTTTTCTAAATTTATAAATTCTATCTCATACTTTCATTTACTCCTCTTTTACAAATTCCAATGAAAACACGATTTGTTTGAATTGAAAATAAGCTATCTTATTTATCAGCTTTCTGCTTTTGCACAAACTCTGATGAAAGGCCCTTGACTAAAGCAAGAGATGAAATGCTCTCTCTTTCTGATATATATGGGATCAGAGAAATGAATTTTCTCTTTAACTTTATATTGCCCATCACATCCATTTTCCTCACTCAAGATCCAAATTGAGTTCCTTTGTAGATAATACTTTTCAACATACAATGGGAAAAAAAATTGCTTTTGCTGAGCTTCACTGCAAGACCGCACCCCTCTCTCTCCTTTTCCATCCTCGCTATGACTAGGTTTACAATTGTTCTAGAAATATTTCTCCCAATATAGAGTATGTCTTAAGAAGGGCCTAGAAAATCTACATGTTTCAGGAGACCCAATAGTGAATGAACACAGGATATATATATATACCAAGGTTGTGTGAGCGCAATTCCAGAACAATCAATTTAGACAGTCCAGGCAAATAACCAGGCTGCCACACACTGTGAGTCCCTTGAGGACAGAGAAAATGCCCCTCACAACACCACGCACATACTCAATAGGAAACACTGAGAAAATACTTGGTAAACTAGTGACAAACCCACCTGTGACTACTCTGGCCAGTTTATCAGTACAGTTGAAACTGGTTGTAACTGTTTGTTATTTTTATATTTTTCTTTGGGTCAGGTCGCCCTTCAGCACCCTGGACTGGACAGATCATTGTCACCGAAGAGGAACCTACAGGTAAAAATTTTTATTCCCCAAATATTATTGCCAGTGTCTTTGCTATGCAGTTAAGCTGTTATTGTAGAGGGTATAGTATGTAGTATTTAGATATTTGGAAAGAACTTTCTAAATCAAAGGAATGTTTGGAGATCATGAAGTAACTTGTTTTGTCTGAGATTTGCATTATTTTACCGTTTTGTTGAGGTATTATTGTCATACAATAAATTGCATGTATGTAAAGTATACAGTTTGATGAAGTTCACATGTGTATACACCATGAAACCATCACTATGATCAAAATAATGAACCTATCATCACCCTCAAAATTTCTTCATGCCCCTTTGTAGTTCCTCCCTTCTACTCCTCTACCTCCCCCTACCCTCTACCTCCCCACCGTCTCTACGTACCGCTGACCTGTTTCTGTCACTAAAGATTAGTTTGCATTCTCTAGAATTAGATTAAATGGAACCATATACTATGTACTCTTTTTTGCTCCGGTTTCATTCACTCAGCACAATTATTTTTTTAGCACAATTATTTTGAGATTTATCCATGTTAATTCCAGGTCATTCCAATTTATTCGCTGTTGAAAGTGTCTGAACATTTGTGTTAAGTATTTGTATGGACCTAAGATTTCATTTCTCTTGGATAAATACCTAGGAGTAGAATGGAAAGGTCATATCATAGAGGAATGTTTAATTTTTAAAATAAACTCCCAAGCTGTTTTTCAAAATGGTTGTACCATTTTACAGCCCCCACCCCCCAGCAGTATATGAGAGTTCCAGTTGCTCAATATTGTCACCAGCACCTGGTATGATCAGTCTTTTTAATTTTAGCAATTCTAGTGGCAAGTAGTTGTATTTCTATGTGGTTTTAAATTGCATTTCCATCATGGTTGATGATGTACAGTATCTTTTCATGTGCTTATTTGCAATTTTTGTGTCCTATTTGACATCTTTGCCAAATATGAGTTCACTAAGATGTTTTTGTCCTATGTTTTCTTCTAGAAGTTTTATACTTTTAGCTCTTACATTTAAGTCTATGATCCATTTCAAATTAATTTTTTGTACATTGTGTGAAGTAAAGGTTGAAGGTCATTTTTTTTTTCCATTATGGCAATCTAATTGTTTCAGCAATAGCTGTTGGAAGACATTTTCCTTTCCATATCGAATTACCTTGGCACCTTTGTAAAAACTCAATTTTTAATTTATGCATCTATTTCTGAAATCGCTATTGTTTCCTATTGATCAATTTGGCTTTCTTTACACCAGTACCATACTGCCTTGATTACTTATTTTCTAAGCCTTATTGTTTTGTTACGTTTTTTTTTTTTTATGAGCTTCAGAATCTTGATATTAGGTAGTATAAGTCCTTTAATCTTGTTCTTTTTAAAAATTGTGTGGTCTATTCAAAGTCTTTGCATTTCCATATAAATTTTAACATAAGCTTATAAATTTCTACAACAAAAAATCCCTGCTGGGATTTCAATTGAGATGGTGTAGAATCTGAGGCTCAATTAGGGGGAAAGTGTTATCTTAACAACATTAAATCTTCTGATTCATAAATACAGTACATTTATGAAGATTCTCTTTAATTTCTCTCAGCAATGTTTAATACTCTCAATATATATTTTTTCACCTTTTTGTCAGATTTACCTTTAAGTATTTCATATTTTCTGATATAAATGGTCTTTTAAATTTCAATTTCCATTTTTGGTACTATTATACAGAAATACAATTGTTTTATTGATCTTATATCTTACAATCTTGCTAAACTAATTTATTCATTATAGTAGTTTTTTGTATATTCCTTAGGATTTTCTACCTGCAGAATCATGTCACCTGTGAGTAGATTAACATCTTCCTTTCTATTCTGGATGTCTTTTATTTCTTTTTTCTTCCTATATTGCACTGGCTAGAATACTAGTGCAATGTTGAATAGATGTGGTGAGACTGGACATCTTTGCCTTTTCCTGATCTCAGGGGGAAAGCATTTAGTCTTCACCATTAAATTTAACACCATAAGTGTTAGCTATAGGGTTTTTTTCAGATACCCTTTCTTCATATATTTTGTACTCAGGGGTCTTAATTTTCTTAGATGTGTGGGTTTATAGTTTTTATTGGAGTTGGAAATTTTCCATTATTGCTTTAAATATTTTTTCTGTGCCCCACACCCCTCCTCTACTTTTGGAACCCCAATTACATGCACTAATAAAACCACTTGAAATTGTATCACAGCTCACTGATGGCTGTGTTTATATTTTCTTTCAGTCTTTTTTCTTTCTGTTTCATTTTAGATAGTTTTTATTGCTATGTCATTATGTTCACTAAACTTCTCTTCTTCAATGTTTACTGTTCTGTGAATTCCAGCATTTGTTATTTTCATCTTAGACTTTGTAGTTTTTTCCTCTAAAAGTTCATTTTGGATCATTTTTATATTTTCCATATCTTAACGTGTTCAATCTTTACCCTATTGGAAATATGGAATATAGTTATCAAAACTCTTTTAATTACTTTTTCTACTAATTCTGTCACAAGTGTCATTTCTGGTTTGTTTATATTAATTGCTCTCATTATGGGTTGTATTTTCTTGCTTCTTTGCATATTTGGTAATTTTTTATTGACTGTCAGACATTTTGAATTTTATATTGTTGGGTGCTAGATATTTTTGTATTTATGTAAATATTCTGGAGCTTTGTTCTGGGATGCAGTTAAGTTGCTTGGAAACAATTTGATCCTTTCGAGGCTCGCCTTTTGTTAGGTGGGATTGGAGTAGCCTTTAGTCTGGAGTAATTTGGCCATGCTATGGGGGCAATACTCTTCTGAGTATTATACCTATGATGTCCCATGGATCAGGAGATTTTTCCACTTTAGCTGGTGGAAGCATGAACTACCCCAGGTCCTGTGAAGGCTTCGAGGATTTTTTCCTCTGATTCTTTTCTGGGGTTCTTCCCCCAACCTCAGGTAATTTCCTCATATGCACATGATTATCAGTACTCAGTTGAGAACTCCAGAGGCTCTCTCTGTAGATCTCTGGGGCTGCTCCTTCTGTATCATCCTCTCTTCTCCATTCCTTAACTCTGTGAACTCTATTCACTGCGCCCTCCCCAAACTTCCAGCTTCTTATCTTCAACTCAGAGAGACCACTAGGCTCCATCTGGTTTCCCACTTCCTGAGCTGCAGACTGGAAACTGTCCCCAGACCATAAGCAGAGGAAAGTTCACATGTGTATACACTTAGTTTGTTTCCCACTTTTCAGGGATAACTGCCCAATGCTGATGCCCAACATTGGAAACCATTGTTTTCATATATTTTGCTTGGTATTTTAGTTGTTTGATGACGGAGGGTAACTCTAATTTCAAGAACTTTGAAGGGTCTGAAATTTTGCCCTACTTTTATGCTATGTTAGCCAGTCATACTTTTTATAGATGTTGGCCAAAGACAAGAGACTCCTGGGTCTAAGGCAAAGTACTTGAGTACTCAGAACACAGCAGGCAGCATGAGCTTCATGTTCCCCTTGCTCCTCAGCTCCCACAGGGGATTTGGAGCAGCAATAGGTGGATGCTGCATACACAGTGGGTTTGTGTCACAGCCAAGAAACCATGAGCTTAGGAAACCCCCAGACATACCAGGGGGCTGCTTACAAACCTACCTAAACTTTCTCTGGAGAAAGACATTATTATCCTGATCTGGAAAGAAATCTGCTCTCTGCCATGGAGGATATACTATCTTTATATTCCAAAGTTGATTGCTATAAAAAATATCCTTGAAAAGACAGTTTAGTAAAAAGATGATATAGATGTGCAGAAGCATCATGGGAAGTTGTGTCCCAACACCAGTCCTGTTACTCCATCTTGGCCAGAAGCAGAAGTTGAGAATCACATTTTAAATTGCATTTGAAAACTATGGTTCCATTCCTCTTTTTAAAGATAGAAAAGATAGTTTTTGTCATTGCTACTCTTTTTCAGGACTGTCGTAGTTTGCCTAAGGGCTGCCAATGTGATATTCAAGAAATGGGTTGGCTATTATAAAAAGAACTTATTTGGGGTAAAAGCTTACAGTTCTAAGGCCGTGAAATGTCCAAATCAAGGCACCATCAGAGATGCTTTCTCAGCAAAGGTCGGCTCCTGGCAGATCCTGGAGTCCTGCCACATGGCAAGGCAAGATGGCCATTATCTCTGCTGGGGTCCCTGCTTTCCCTTCCAGTTCATCTTCTCCCTAACAGGCATACGGGCTGTTTCTTTCAGCTTCTCTCCTGATTCCAGCCTCTGGCCTCTCTCTCAGCCTCTCAGAGTTTCTCTTGGCCTCTCTCTCAGCTGTGGCTAATCCTGGAGTCCTCTCTCACATGTCAGGGTCAAAATGGCAGCTGTCTTTATCTGTGTGTTTCTACTTCCAGTTCTCAGTTCATATATGGCACCAGGAAGAGGGCTGAGACCTAACCTGGGTCACATTTCACTCACGTGGTCCAATCAACAGCCTTACAGCAACCTAATCAAAAGAGATCTAATTAAAGTTCCCTTAACTGAATCTATTCAAAAGGCCCCATCTATACTGTGTTTACAGGTATAGGAAAGGGTTAGCTTAAGAACATACATTTCTGGGGTCCACAAAAGATAAACCAGGACAAGGACCAATAGGGAAATAAAAATTTTCTAGCAGAGAAAGTAAATTTGTGATTTTGCAGCCTTCCAGCTCTCCTACCAGAGTCTTTTTCTACTCGCTTGTAGGTTTCTTTGCCCCCTGCTTGCTCATTCTTGCTAAGTTTTTTAACCCAGGGCCAACTAAGAATTCACAAGCATATAATGGGACCTGCAATACAAATAAGGGACTCCTGATAACTAAAAGTCTTCAGGAGGCAAAGAGATGAAGCTGAAAAAGTGCAATCATAGATATACTATTTTATTTGGTAGGGGACAACTTGCCTTTCCTACTTCTATAGAAGACCTTGCTGGTGTTCATTATTTCATATGTATTAGAGTCAAAGAAAAGATAGAGACATTGTGATTTTTTTTTCAAGTTTTAATTCCACAAACATCTATTGAACATCTAAATGCAAGGCATTCTAGTCCCTCCAAATGGTGCAGTTAGGTCTTTGATTTTAGCTCTTTCTTCTTTTTTTAATGTAAGCATTGAGAGCTATAAATTTCCCTCTCAGCACTGCCTCTGCAGTGTTCTATAGGTTTTGATATGTTGTGTTCTCATTTTCATTCGTCCCAATATATTTACTGAATTCTCTTGCAATTTCTTCTTTGACCCATTGATTATTTATTTAAGAGTGTGTTGTTTAATCTCCATATATTTATTAATTTTCCCTTTTTCCATCCATTATTGATTTCCAGCTTCATTCCATTATAATCAGAGAAAGTGTTTTGTATAATTTCAGTCTTTTAAAATGTATTGAGACCTGTCTTGTGACCCAACATATGGTCTATTCTGGAGAAGAATCCATGAGCGCTTGAAAAGAATGTATACCCCGCTATTTTGGGGGAGTGTAATGCTCTGTAGATGTCTGTTAGATCTAGTTCATTTATCATATTATTCAAACTCTCTGTTTCTATATTTATCCTCTGTCCAGATGTTCTATCCAATGCTGAGAGTGGTGTATTGAAATTTCCAACTATTATTGCAGAGACATCTATTTCTCTCTTCGGTTTTGCCAGTGTATGCCTCATGTATCTTGGGGCACCCAGGTTAGGAGCATAAATATTTTCTTGGTGAAAATATTTCAATATTTAAATATGATAAAAAATATCATAATAATTTCTTGGTGAATTTCCCCTTCTATTAATACCCAATGACCTTCTTCATCCCTTACAATGGTTTTGAATTTAAAATCTATTTTGTCCAATATTAGTATTGCCATTCCAGCTCTTTTTTTGGTTACTGTTTGCGTGGAATATCTTTTTCCAGCCTTTCACTTTCAATCTGGTTGTGTCCTTACGTCTGAGGTGAGCCTCTTGTAGACAGCATATAGACAGCTCATATTTTTTTTATCCATTCTGTCAGTCTATGTCTTTTGCTGGGGAGTTCAAGCCATTAACATTGTTATTACTATAAAAGCATTACTTACTTTGTCCTTTTTATCTTTTGGCTTTCTGTTATCATATCTTACTATTGTCTGTATTTTTACCTTTTAAGCTACACTTACTAATGATCTTCATTTCTACACTCTTCTCCAAGTCTCTCACCCTTGTTTTTTCTTTCAGGCTGCAGCATTCCCTTAAGTATCTCTTGTAATTCTTGTCTTTTGGTAACATACTCTCTCAGTTTTTGTTTATCTGTGAAGACTTTACAGTCACCCTCATTTTTGAAGGACAGTTTTGCTGGATACAGAATTCTTGACTGGCAGTTTTCTCTTTCAGTACCTTAAATACATCACACCACTTTCTTCTCACCTCCATGGTTTCGGATGAGAGGTCAGCATTAATTTTATTGAGGTTCCCTTGTATGTGATGCTTTGCTTTTCTCTTGCTGCTTTCAGAATCCTCTCTTTATCTCCGATAGTAGTCATTCTGAATGGTAGGTGTCTCAGAGTAGGTCCATTTGGATTTATTCTGTCTGGGGTACATTGTCTCTCTTGGATATTGATATTTATGACGTTCATAAGGGTTGGGACATTTTCGGTCATTTTTTCCTCAAATATTCTTTCTGCCCCTTTTCCATTTGCTTTTCCTTCTGGGACACCAAAATGTGTATGCTTATGTGTTTCTTTCTTTCTTTTTTTTTTAAGATTTATTTATTTATTTATTTCTCCCCCCACCCCCCTCATTGTTTTGCACTCACTGTCTGCTCTCTGTGTGTTCTTCTGTGTCTGCTTGTCTTCTATAGGCGGCACCTGGAACCCATCCTGGGACCTTCCAGTGTGGGAGAGAGGCACTCAATCTCTTGAACTACTTCAGCTCCCTGGTCTGCTGCATCTCTTATTGTCTCTCCTCTGTGTCTGTTTTTGTTGTGTCATCTTGCTGCACCAGCTATCTGCATGGGCCAGCAATCCATGCGGGCCAGCACTCCTGTGTGGGCCAGTATTCCGCGTTGGCCAGCTCTCTGTTCAGGCCAGCTCACCACATGGACCAGCTTGCCTTTCACCAGGAGGCCCTGGGAATTGAACCCTGGACCTCCTATATGGTAGGCGGGGGCCCAATTGCTTGAGCCATATCCATTTCCCTGTGTGTTTCATATTGTCATTCCATTCCCTGAGACACTGTTTCATTTTTTTCCATTCTTTTCTCTTTCTCCTCTCCTGTCTTTTCAAGTTCAGATGTTCTGTCCTCAATATCACTATTTCTGTTCTGCCTCTAATGTATTTTTTTTTAAGGTTTATTTTTATTTATTTATTTATCTCCCCCTTGCTGCTTGTGCTCTCTGTGTCCATTTGCTTTGCATTTTTCTGTGTCTACTTGTCTCCCTTTATTGCATCATCTTGCTGTGTCAGCTCACCATGCCATACAGGCTGGCTTGCCTTCACCAGGAGGCCCCGGGAAACAAACCCAGGGCCTCCCATATGGTAAACGGGAGCCAAACCAATTGAGCCACAGCCGCTTCCCTCTAATGTATTTTTAATCTCATCCATCATGTCTTTCATTCCCATAAGCTCTGTTACTTTTCTTTGCAGGCTTTTAAATTGTTCTTTATGCTTACCCAGTATCTTCTTAATATCCTTCATCTCTTTAATCATATTTTCCTCCAATTCTTTGAATTAATTTAGGAGATTTGTGTGATTATCATTGATTAGTTGTATTAAATCCTATATTTTGTCAGGATTTTTGGTTTGTTCCTTTGGCTGGACCATCTATTATTGTTTCCTAGAATAGCTTGTAATTTTTGCTGATGTCTAGGCATATGCATATGTTGGTGAATTTACTCTGATGGTCAATTTCTCTCTCTTCCCTAGTGTTGTTTTTTTTTTTTTTTCCTTCACAGTTCTTCTTTGATTTTTGGTTCAACTTATTCTGAGTCTTTAAAATTTCCCAACTTAAGTTATCAAAATTGGGCCAGGGACTCACTAATGGGGTACAGATTTTCTCCCAGGAGTTCTAGTTAAGAGAGACCTAAAAGCAGTTTTTCTCCTTGTAGTTTCCCAGCAGGCCAGCAGATGGCACTCGTCAGCAAACATTTTCACCGTGGTGTCCCTTTCAAGCTCCACACACCTGTGTTTCTGGTCTGGCCAGAGCCAAGATTCAAAGCAGGCTCTGCTGGCCAAATTCACAGAAGAGAAACCACTCTTCTCCCTCTGCCACCTCTTCCCTCTTCCCAGGAGGAAGATGTCTATTACCATCTCTCGACTGCAATGGGCCACAGGTTTTATCCAGGCTGCATACTTTGAGGGTGGGAGATGGGTGCCCTTCCTGGCCACCATGGGGGGTTAGTAACGCACAGTTGTGGTTTCAGGTTCTTTGTCTCTCTGTCCCTCATCTTCCTGGAGGTTGCGCAGCATTGCCTGGTCTGTCAACCCCAAAAGCAGATCCCTCTGACAGCTTTTGGCCCTTTCTCTGTTGTTTTTGTGAGAGAGTTGAGCCCTGCCTGCCTACTCTGGCACCATCTTCCCAGAACTCCACCAGATGATTTTTTTAAAACTTTTTGTTTTGAAATAATTTCACTTATACCAGATGATTTTTAAAAATTTCCTTGTGTAATTAAAGAAAGGATAAAAGAACTTAATGCAAGGAACTATTTCATTATTCTTGGAAAAATTTTCAGTGGGTTTCTATTCGGAACTCTTTAGTTTACTTTGCCTAGA
>JAQZBX010065343.1:0-16327 GCA_029593785.1 Cabassous unicinctus | reverse complement strand
TATATATATATATAAATCTATATAGATAGATAGATAGTCATTTGCCCATCTTGTGAGGATTATTTTAATTTAAAATAGCTAAAATTATAAATCACATATCCAGTTTTCTACAATAAGGTGCAGTAGGCTGAACGAACAGCCCAGTGAGGGCCCCTGTCCATTGTTCCAAGCTGGAGAACCATGACTCTTTCCCAGGAAATGTTACTCATAGTATGTGTGTGATGTGTGACTCTATCACACAAATACAGACCTACAAAGGGGACCATTGTAAACCCATACAAACCAGAAAAGCTTAAACTCTTTCCATTATTTAGATCAGGAGACAACACACTTTTTGAGCAAAGGGCCCATTAGTAAATATTGTAGATTTTGTGGACCATATGCTCATATGCGCTCGGTCACTCTAGTCAATCCTGCCACAGTAGCATGAAAGCAGACAGACAATACATAAATGAATGGGCATGGCTTCTACCAATAACTTTATTTACAAAACTAGGTGACAGATCAGATTCAACCCATGGCCATAGTTTTTCAACTTTTCTTTTAGATATAAAAAAACAAACAAATAAAAAATCTTGATCACTTCTCTTCTGTGTCCCCCCACCCCCCATTCCATTCCAATGAATAATCTTGAGGTTAGTTACATACTACTTTAGAGATAGCTATTTTAAATGATTTATGAACATTAATATCATTTTACCCTGCTTTTGCATTCAGTATATGAATATTTAAATGTTCTAGTTCTTTGAGGGAAGGACAGGAATCATAAAATAATCTTGTCCATATTTCCACCAGTGAGATATAAAACATAGTTATTTCTGATGAAGTGCTTAAAACTACTTTTGACTTGCTTGAGAATTATATTCTTAAGTGTAAAAACTACTTACAACACATTTTTCAAGAAAAAGCAAGCTTACCTAAGAGCTTGATTTTTTTTTAAAGGAATTAATTGTTTTGGTTGATTATAGTATCATACCCTGTAAAACTTCAGGAAGACAAGAACTCATGAAGCAGCGTGAATAAATTAATTTAGCTCTGTTTATTAAGAGAACTATAGATCTCCCAGTATTAGGCTTAGACAGAGACATCAGAAAACTAATGCTGTAGCCATATCTGATTAATTCAGCACCCTAGAAAAAGCCCACTTTCTACTCAGCCATCAAGTCAAACTCTTAACTGTGGAAGCTGTTCCCATTGCACTCCAAAAGGCATTTTAAGGCACTTGGGGCTCATCTCATTAAAGCCTGCACATCTGAGACTCTTTTGTTCCATCTTGGCCTTTTAAAGTCACCACCTCTCCTGTGGTTTGGAAGTGAAGGGTGAAAAATCCACTTTCCCTTTGGCCCTGCTGTCTCCTCTTCACGGGATGAACATTATCTGTCTGAGCAGAAGATGCCTTTGTGAACTAAGAGCACCCCTTGCTGAAATTATTGGAGTGCTTAACTCCATCCTCTCTCCCTTCTTCCCACCTCTTTTGTAAAGCAACACTTATTTTCAGCTTTCCTTTCCTGTCTGGAACCTACAACTATTTAAAATCAGAATCAGAGCATCTCTGTTATAGTTCTCAATTCAAAGCAACATTCTGTTAATAAAGACAAGAAGTGTTCTGGTGTGCTCTTAAAGAGGGTCTCCATTTAAAATATATCATCACTTTACTGATATCATCACAGAAACCCCAAATTACCAAGAAATAAAAGATTCTAATTTTCTACAATTCACTAAGATCAATCCAATATAGATCAGTAGGTCTCATAATTTAGGAGTAATTTTGAACATATTGCATAACTTCTTGTTCATATGCCCTAATTTTAAAGACTCCACATGCATTTTTAAAACAGATATACTTAAAGCAACACTTATCTATTTTCAACCCTGATTTGGACCAAAAACACTGACACTTGTGAAATATGAAAAACATTAGCATATGCTTAGCTATTTCAAGTCCTCTATCCAATTTTTAAAATAAAAAAAATCATTAAAACATAATTTTGGAGCTAGGCTTTAGAAAATTTTAATGCTTAAAATTTATGATTGTCTGACTGCAAGTTTCACAGAGCCAGTAATATTGGACAAGTAGAAAGATATTTGATGGAGGCATACTCAAGAGAAAAGAAAGAGAAAATATTTTGAAATTAATCAGAGTTGGCAGTAGTGAATTAAATGTTGAGTATTATGTCTTTCTATATACATAGTTTAATTTCTGTCTTACACTGCTGACCTGGATGTGTTTGGAGAAGAGAAGCAATTTAAAAGGAAGAACTCAAAAAGTAACAAAAGAGAGACTTCAATGATTTCTCATAAGTATGATAAAAAGAGGAGAATCTATTTGGTGACCCTTTAGCAGGAAGCCAACCCCCTTTTTAACAGTAAACATTTGAAATTACATTTCCTTTAAAGTTTCCAGAGACCCTCAAGAGAGACTATTTAACTTAATCACAATAGAGTGGAATGGGTATTCTAGACCCATTTTTCTGAGGATGAAACTGACGCTCACTCAGAGCCTATGTTCTTTCCATTGCATTCTATCATGGTGTTTATTCATTTGCAGAAAGCAGGAAGGTCAAAGTCTCCAGTTGTCAGCACCCAGAGTAGGCTCCCTTAATGGACCAGAGGTCCAGCCACATCACCTCTCATTGCAGTAGGAGGCCATGAAGTATGCAGCCTGAGTGTGTAGTGGATCATTTAGAATGAGGAAGTACAGAGGTTGCAGAGAAAGTTAAAAGAGGAGCAGGAAGAAGACAGAGTTCGGAATATTTTTAACTGAGTAGAATCTAAGCTCTGTGAGGCCAGAGATATTGTCTGTTTTATTTCTTGTGGAATCACCAGTGCCTATCGCAGGGCCTAGCATAAATGTTAAGTGACTGAATATTAATAGTCAGAGAAAGTGAGTGAGTGCGAAGAGAAGAGTGACACCATCATGAAACCATAGCATTGCTCAGCATTGCAGGGACCACATAGCAGGGAATAATATTTGGAGATTTTAACCAGTTCTTTCTTCCCCATAGTCCTGTGTTCTATGGTCCTCCCAGCAACCTAAGCAGCTAAGAATTAATTCCACCTGCAGGTCTCAGAGCAGGACTATTTAAACAGAATTGCAAAGGGAGAGGAAAGAGGCAACTTTTGGATGAGTTTCAAAATAGATTTTGGGAACCCATGACTGAGGACATACTTTGGGAGCAGAGGCGTTCTAGTTTCAAAAGCATAGGCCTCAGGGCATCAAAACTCTGGAAGAAAATGTACTGAATCGGAGTGAAAATACATGAAGTGTACTTGGACTGAGGGGAGGACGATGAGGAGGGAGCCAGAGGTGAGGAGGATGGAGGGCCAGAGGAAAGCAGGGGGATCAGAAGTCCCAGCATGTGACAGAGAACGCCCGCTGTGCTCCACCTTCACAGGTGGACCCGGTCCTGAGCGGGAGTTGGTGGTGGTTAAAATCAGAGATCAGAGGAAATTTATGAGTTGATTTCTGATTGGCAAGATTTACAAGTTCCTCTGTGTCTAGGCTGATATACGAACAACAGAATAGAAATGGCTGCTGGGTGTGGCTGGTCAGAAAAGCCTTAAACACACCCACGCACACACGCAGCTCTGTGACATGTCATTTTGAGTGGGAAAAGATACCTTTGAAAACTGGTAGGATTTAACGTAGAGGTTTTTGAGCATAAGAATTATTCCATTTCAAAGAATGGCAGAAAAGTTTTACTAAGTGTCCAAGCATGGTAAGTGGCTTAAAATTTTGTTGTGACTTGCCTGATATTGCCTGATAACTGCAGATCTCTCACTTATTATGAGGCTACAGGACCCTCTTTATAAAGCATGTAGAAAAACAAACTGCTGTATTCTTCTTGACTTATGTGTCATTCAGTGCTTCAGGAACTGCTCTATCTTTGCTAGGAGAACCAGTAATAGACCATGGGTTTTTCTTGTTTTATTATTTTCTGATAACATTTTAGAGCTAAGATAACCTGCATACAAATATCAATTTATTTCTGTACTATTGATCCTAAAAGTATTCAGATATCTTCAAATTAAACAGTCACTTATGCAAATATTCTCACTGTCCTGATTTTGTGATAATCAGGGTAGGCTAAACATTTGCTATATTAGAAATCATGCATGTGTCCCCAGACCTAGTTTTTTTCCCTAGGTCTGGTTTTTAGAATGCTGCTGATAAACTAAGCCTGATTTATCATATGCCCATCCTGTATGGGAAAAGACTGTAACTTTGGGTATCTTTGGTCAACCTTAAGAGATATAGCAGAGGGGACGGATGTGGCTCAGGTGATTGGGTGTCATTCTCCCATATGGAGGGACCTGGGTTTGACCCCCGGGACCTCCCAGTAAAAATTTTTTAAAAATATAGAAGGCACGTGGGCCACCAGGCCCTGTGCGCGGGTATGCCGCCAGGCCCCGCGAGCGGGTGAGCCGCCAGGCCCTGTGCGTAAGTGTGCCGCCAGGCCCTGCAAGCGGGTGACCCATCAGGCCCCATCCGCAGGTGAGCCACCAGGCCCTGTGAGGGGGTGAGCTGCCAGGCCCTGCGATCGGTTGTGTCACCAGGCCCTGCGAGTGGGTGAGCTGCTAGGTCCCGTGTGTGGGTGCGCTGCCAGGTCCCATGAATGGGTGAGCCGTCAGGCCCTGCAAGCCACACAGCAAGATTATGACAGAACAGGAGAGTGACACAAGGGAGAGCCAGGATGAGAAGCACCGAAAAACCAGGAACTGAGGTGGCGCAGGTGGTAGTAGGATGCCTCTCTTCCACATAGGAGGTTCCAAGGATCGAATCCCAGTGAAGACAGGAGGAGAAGGATGAGAAGAGAGGGCAGGAAATGGACACAGAGAGTTGCTCAGTGATTGGACACAGAAACAGCAAAAACGGGAGAGGGTGGTGGCAAAAATGGATATAAATAAATAAAACCTTAAAAAATTGTATAGGGGAGGAAGATTCGGACTATAGTTAGTAGTAATATTTTGACGATGCTCTTTCATGATTCAACAACTGTTTCACAACAATGCAGGGTGTTTGTGAGGGGGTGATGTGTGGGAGCCCTGTATGATGTTAGGCATGTTTGTTTTGTAAGATCACAATCTTTACTGAACACTTATAGTTTATGTGTGTTCATGTATGAATGATATACTTAATAAATTGTTAAAAAAAAAAAACACTTTTTATTTTGAATTTCAGAGCAGATTGAACATACAAGATAGGTTTTATATTATACCATTACAAAATTTGTACATTTAGGTGCATTGATTGCAGCATTTATATTGTTCTCATTAATAAAGTGTTATCATTAAATAAAAATGATCTTGCAGTTTTTAATTTCTGAAGTTTTTTTTTTTTAATCCATTATTGTCTTAACAAGGAATTTAATTGAAAGTGTTGGTATTCTGCAATTAAATTGTTTTTCATGGGAAAATACAACTAATGTAACTTATAGACTACAGTTAACAATAATATTGTAACATTTTTGTAGCAAAAGCAAAGAAGGTACTATATCAATGCTACAGGTAAAAAAAAAAAAGAATATGGGATTTAGTTTTAGATGTGAATATGATCAAGCATTTTTTTCATTTCTTCATTAACAAGGAGACCTTGGTCATGTCATTTAACTAATCTGTACTCATTTTATTCAAATCTTTCGGAACACTGGAGAAACAATTGAGTTTGTTTTTAGGATTAAATAATGTAAGTGTGCCTGGACAGCATTTTTTAAAGTGCTGCTTCCATAATTTGTTAAGCTGCCTTTTGTCTGCTATTTTATTTTTTGAAGTTGAAATAAAGTTTCAAAAAAATTATGTTTATAATACAGAGACTGCCACCCAATACCATATTACCTACAGAAAGAGATTAAAAGGCAAAAAATTTCCCCAAAGTTTATTGCAAGGATTATCCTAGAGTCCTTTGTGATTAAAGAACAAGTGAATCAAAGTCATGATGTCTTCTGCACTTAAAGAATCAGAGCAGGGAGATTGCTGTCTGTCTAAAACAGGGCCAGGAAACAGGAAGGACTTGCTAAGGAATCTTCACTTTCATAATAAGAATCATCTTCATTTAAATTTTACATTGCCTACTTTGTCTTCCTGTTCAGGATATTTGCAACAAAAATAGTTGTTAAGTTTGCCAAGAAAAAAATAAAGAAGTGACAAATACCAGAATCTTTTAAAAAACTATTTTATACCTTTATCTTTTATATCTACCTATATATACATGTAAACATATATATTTATAAGTATAGTTTTTAAATGAAAGTCAATGTTGCTTGACTTGAAATGCCCCTGGCAGGGATGAAGTGTTGAGCTTCATTAGTTACAGTTTACAGGGAGCTGGAAGAGTACCAAGAGATGATCCAGCCAGGGTTTCTCAGCCTCGGCACTGTTGACATTTTGGGCTGGATATTTCTTTGTTTGGGGGTCCTGTGCATTGTAGGATGTTTAGCAGCATCCCTGGCCTCTACCTACTAGATGCCAGTAGCTCTCCACAGTTGTGACAACCAATAATGTCTCCAGACATTGCCAAATCTCCCCTATGGTGCAAAATCACCTCTCCTTGAGAGCCACTGGTCTAGTCAAATCCCCTCAATTCACTGCTGAGGTTCTGATTTCCCAAGTGCACAGAGGGCCTCTGTGCAACAGACACTGTGTTAGGTACTTCTCCCCAAAGAAGAGGAGAGCTGAGAGCTGGTTAACCCATGGCTGTGACTGGAACACACACTTCAAAGCGCTTTCTGCAAACCAAGCTACCATAGTTTCCCTTTGGTTCAATTACATTAAGTGAGTTAGGTCCTCAGCTCCTGCTTGGACATAGGTTCTGAAACAGGGAGGTGAAACTAGGCTGACCCTACAACATCTTGGAAGGGACAGTTCTTCTACAACATGCTATGCCCGGAAGGTCTTCCTGAAAACTGTTTAACCTAAGATGGAGACAAACCCCATTTCTTCTGAACTTTCAGAAATACGATGCTTATTCCATTCTTCCGAACAATGGAATAAACATCATATATACTTGTTTTTATTTGAGCAGGTAAAATATGCTAAGCCTCCCAACTTTACTACGAAACAAGATTAACGGTAACTAATAAGCTAGTTTCCGGTAAGTTGTTTATTTGCTTGGTAAATGTAGTTTTCTACTTTCAAAGACAAGTAATATGAAAAAAATTAAAGATCTAAAGGCCCAAAAGACAAATTAATATTTGGATGCCTAGGCTACAATAGCTTACCTTTCATTTAGGATATCCACATTTGAGATAAGAATATTAGTTTTGAAAAACTCTAAAAACCTACCATGTCTCCCATTCCTGAGGAATGAACCATTTGGAATTTATAAATTTACTAGAGAACTTCCTTTCCATGCAGACCTTTGATTAGAGAAAATTACATTGCCTTTGTTTTTATATCTTCTTTTCTTTTTTCCATATGTTTAATTTAAATTACTGGCTTCTATAGTCTGCACTTCTCAAGCCATCTTTCATTTTTTAAATGGAATCTAAAAAATAGTCTATTTCCTAGCTTTCATTCTCTTTTCTATGCATTCTTTTGGTTGCTGCCTTCATTTAGATATATTGTTTCCTCTGCCTAAAGTACCTACCTTAAGTTATTTTATCTTAGATCACAGAGAGGAAGAGAAGGTTCCCAATTCTCTTCACATAACTTATCTTCAAATTTTTCATATTTTACTGTGACCTTCACATTTGTTATCATTCAGAGTCTGTTCTAATCACATCCACATTTTAATATATGTAACAATTTCCCCAGTGCTTAGTTTAAAGATTGTAAAATGTTTTTCAAAACATCAATCTTAGTATATATATTCAGAAACTAAATCCAGTTTTTACTGTGTCCTCCTTTATGTATGTACTCTATCTTAATTCCATTTCACATATGTCAAAGAAAATAGAGAAAGAAAAAGCACAAGCTCCTCACTGACTGCGTTTCCTAAGTATAATTATTATTAATTATCCTCTAAATAATTTTAAGGCAGTTATAGATTTGAAATGCTATAGATAGGTAGGGGAGGAATAATTGTAACAAGTCTTGGGAGATGGAGCAACACATTGTCTAGTCTTACAAAAAATGTGGTGTATACTATAGGAAAAAACAATGCTAAAGTCATTTGATTATCGTCATCTACATGTCTATACACAGGTTGACTTTAACGCAACATTCAAGGAACAGGTTTAGGAGACAGACTCCTGTGAAGTAAAACATAAGAATGCATTTTTTTCTTTCCAACAAATGAAATCTCTAATTTTAAATCCTTAATACCATTTATTTTGTATACTATTTGAAGTTTTTTACAGTTGCCCTCGCTTTCAAAATTCAATTGTTTAATACTTTTTGAATGAAACCAAAGTAGAATTTTTAAATACCTGTTTTTAAAATGGAGCATATTTTATATAAGTTCTAAATATGACAATAGCCAATCCCTTTTGAATAAAGATATGTAGGAGACAGTATGGGTCACTGTATTAGTCAGGGTTCTCTAGGGGAACAGAATCAACAAGAGTTATCTGTAAATAGTATGAGATTTTATAAGAGTCTCTCATGTGACCGTGGGGGTTCACAAGCCCAGGTTCCACAGGCTGGCTGCAAACCAGGGGCTCCGATGAAAGTCCAATGAGGGTCCTTGATGAGTTTCCAGGAGATGTTGGCTGTCCAAAGACGAGCTAGGAAATTCTCTCTGAATGCTGAAATCACTTCCCCTTTTAAGGCATTCAACTGATTGGATAAAGTGTCACTCATTGCTGGTGGCAATCTCCCTGATTGATGCAGATGTAATCAGCCATTTATGCAGTAAACTCACAGATGACTAAAGCCCATAAATGTCCTTGTATTACAATTAGCCCAGTGTTTGCTTGACCAAACTACTGGGCACAATTACCTGACCAAGTTGACACATTAGCCTAACCATCACAGTCACCAAAACATAGAAGAATATATTTGCATAAAGCTTTCAAATTGTCATTGTTTCATAGTAGATTGAAGTACCTAGTTAGATACTATAAATTCATGAAGTATTTGTGGTAGTTTGATATTATTTATGAATTCCGAAAGAGATATTGATTATGTATGTAAACTGGTCTGTTCCTCTGGGCATGATACCCTTTGATTGTATTAGATTCAGCTGAGATGTCTTTAATTACATTATGTTAAGATTAGGGCTTTGACTTGACTATGTCATTAGGGCATGCAGGGTTGAGTCCCCATCCCCTTGGTGGGCTGATAAAACAGACTTTCACATGGAATTATAAACACAGAGAAGAAGAACACAGAGGAAGAGAGTTAGCTCATTAGGCAGGATCCTGCGGCCTGGGGAAGAGAGATGAGCCTGACAAACTACAGTTGCCCTTGTGAAGAGAACAGAGCAGCTGAGCCCAGAAAGAAATGAGCTCCAGGAAGAGAGATGAGCCTTATGCCAGCCTACAGCTGAGACCAGAAGAAGCTGGACCCATTGAGACTCAAGAGGAAGGAGGAAGGCTGAACCTTCACAGACATTGCCATCTTGCTTCAATACATGGCAACAGACTTTGGGTGAAAAAGTACCTCTTATGGTACCTTGAGTTGGACTCTTTAGGGCCTTGTGACTGTAAGCTTCTACCCCAAATAAATACCCTTTATAAAAGCCAACAGATTTCTGGTACTTTGCATCAGCATCCCTTTGGCTGACTCATACAACAACTAATGCTTCAGAGACAATTATGATAGAATGGCAAATAAGTCTTCTTTGTGTAGGGTTTTATTTAAGTAAAAATCTATCAAGATGCTATCCCCGACACCAGGCAGGTAAAGAGAAGCAGGAAAAGAAGCCTCCCTTGGCACTGTAGACAACTGCAACAGGGAATTCCAATGCTATAGTTCCAGTCTTCCAAACACAATATGTACACAAGGTCAAGAGAATACTAAATCCAACAAAGGGGAGGGATGAAATCCTAAGTTTGAAGAGGTGACCCTATCTGATTATAGCTGGATGTAAAAGCAAATGTTGTCTCTGAAGGACAATTTCTTAAAATGTAGAAACTAAAAAAGCAGTTAGCTTATCATATTGATAATAAAATTTTTATTATATATAGTACATATCCTATTCATGATAAATTGTCTATTAAATATAGAGGAAGAAGGGAGGGAGGGAAGGAGGGAGGAAAGGAAGGAAGGAAGGAAGGAAGGAAGGAAGGAAGGAAGGAAGGAAGGAAGGAAGGAAGGAAGGTAGGTAGGTATAGAAAGAAAAGAAAAGAAAATAGAAAAGAAGAAAAAGAAAAACCCACAGTTATCTTATTGATTGAACAAACAAAAACAACATGGTAAAACTTGCAGATGCCAAATCTATAATTTAACCCTTCCAAAAGAAATGTAAAGTTGTAAGTAATTTCAGATTCTCTCTTCATAAAACAATCCTGCATCTCATACCATCATTTCAAGACCTAAAAAGTTAAACATTTTAAAACCAAAAGTTATTTAACTTTGTAAAAGTTTAGCCATGAGAAAAGATATTTTCATGATAGAGGAGAATAAGCCATTTGGATTGAGAAACAAATGCTGAAAAAGTAGTAAACTGTGGCAAAGCACATGATTTAGAATTAAAGGCAGTATTGTCAGTTTTAACTTATAACAGGGATGGGTATTTTCCATATAATATTAACACATGGGAGACATAAGAAACTAAAGTAAAAGGTCACAGTTGAAAGGTAACTTAATGAATCACTAGATCAAAATCTGAAAGTCACCCACATAATCATTAAAGGTGAATGTCAAACAGAGACTTTGGTAGGGAGAGGAGGTGAGTCAGATGTCTAAGAAAAATAAGAAAAGAAGGAATGAAAACACTTTAATGACTAAAATTCTCTAATTTTCCTTTTATGTTCTCTGCGAGGTAGTGAAGAGGAAACTCTCTAAATGGTTATTTTCACACAAAAATATATTCTTTCCCCCATTGAGGCAAGTTAGAAGGGAGATAAAATTTAAGAGACTTACATGCTGGGAAGCCCTATTTCTCAAAGAAAAAAAGAAAAATATTACTGGGAAAATCAGATGAACTAACAATAGACTCCCTTGAATTCTACACACAACCTGTTTTGTCTTTAAGAAGGTAAGGACATCTCATATCAGAGGCTGAATGCTAATTTATAAAGAAAGAAAGGGAATATTTTACATAACACATATCTAACTGAAATTTGCAATTGCTTTCCATATTAAATGGAGAAACTTCTGTGAAGACATCACTGTTATCTAATTAGATAGATTAAATGACTAGAAAACAATCAATAAATTTTGCAGACTCACAAGCAGTCAGAATAAACTAAAAACTATTTGGCTCTTTAGTATCTTCATTCTCACCAGTGAATTGATTTTCCAACCTTCTATGTCTTCTGTATGTCCATTTGGCCAATCAATTCTGTTAATTATTTTCCAACTCTACCTTTAATTATCAGTAGGAATATCATGCTTCAAAGCATATCACCATAGTTCTAAATCCATATGTGGAGTGTGGGGATATTGTGTAACGACTTAGAGGGACCACAAAATTTATATAATCATGGATTTAAAGGTAATTTCAGAAAAGCATAACCTTCATTCTGAAGAGTTGTGTTTTTTTTTTAAATCCAACAAATATAGAATGATGCTTCCTGGCCTATGCCATTTTGATGTAAAAGTTGTTGATTAATAAGTCTCAATTACTTGATTATGCATTTGGTTTCAAACTTTGCTTTTAGTACTCAGAAGCTGTTTCCAGGCAGATTTTCAGTTCATTAGCAGTTCAAAAGGCTGCCCATTCGTACCTTTTTGAGCTACAGTAAATACATTCCTGTCTGGTCTCATCATCTTTAGTGTCTGACATTTTGTAACAGAGAGTTTTGAAATCATATTTTATGGCATTGAAGCTGCAAGGGGAAATTTATTGACTTAACAATCCCATCCAACATCTCCTGTCATGTGGAACTGTCCCCAGTACAAGGCAGATTAGTGAATGTGAGCTGCCTCAATTTGGCACAACTGTCTGGCTCAAGAATTTTCCATTACATGGGTGGGTGAGATCAACTGAGTTTGGAACCATTCAATTTATACTGTGGCAGCAGTATTAGAGAACACAATAGTGACCAGAACCGAATTTGAGTACGTTTTCTTCTATTGAAGTTCTGATGAAGTAGCAGTGCTGAGATTATACATTTTTATTATTCAGTTTATTTTTTAAGTAGGTCTAAGCATCTACACTTGTGAGCTGTCTTTGGTATTAGGAAAAATAAGTCCTCTGCCTCCATTGTAGATTCTGGACACAATGAGATGGCAGTTAAATCTCAATATATATGCAATTTCCCTGGTATGCTGTGCCCAAAGTTTCTATTACATGTTCCCTCTTTTGCAAGGTCAATGAATAACACTGGGGATGTTTGGAATTCTGTTAAAAGCTGTATGCTAGACTTCTTTCTGCAGACTTTTATTACCATTGTATCCGTACTCAAGGTGGGTTACAAACAAGAATAAATTAGTTGAAAGACAATATAAATATGATTATGTCTGGGGCACCTTAATAAATGCAAAAGTCTTCAAGCTTTCAACAAATTATCTGGAAACATAGATTTATGTTGTAACAAAAAGAGTTTTAAACTTGCTTTATAGGCAGAAAAGCAATGAAAAAAGATGACAGCTCCTTTTAATGAGAAGAATATCCTGCACATGAAAATGGAATTTATCATTTCAGATGACAGTAAATGGTGATAAATTATAGAAAGATTAACTTGATTTTCCAAAAGGAATTTTGTTTGAAGTAAAATGCATGTTTGATATTATATTAATATGGAAGAATGAAATAGTTTTACAGCATTAGATATTTTGAGGAATATAGGTGACATGGCTAATAAGTGAAATTTATTTTAACTGTTGACATTTTGTTTTTCATATAAGCACTAGATTATTTTTATAAATTTTTATAATGATCCCATACTGTCTAAAACTTCATACTAGGCCTCTAAAATATTAGTATCATGCAAGCTATATTTAGTCATTCATCTTGTAGATGATGGAAATATGTGTTTCTTAAAAGGAATTTCCACTTCTGTTATGTGTGAAATTAGTGAAGACAATCCTATATATCAGTAAGATTTCTCTATTTAATTTCAATGGAGGACAACATTTTATTCCATAAAATGAAAATAATTGTCTCTATCATTTTCAATGATTTTTACTGCCTTTCTTCTTAAAAAATCTAACATCAAAATCATAGCAGTCTTCACAAAGCATATACATGTAAATAGAAAATATTTTCATCTCCATTTCATATACATAAAAAATAGCTAATCATGGCAAGTATTTATAAAGAATTTTTTCAAGGGTGCATAGGGATTTCAGAACTAGGAAGGATTAATGATAGATTTTAAGTAACTCATATTTTAGAGTTTACAGGATCCTTAAAAGTGTTTGATCTGAATGCTTCCTTTTACATGTTAAGAAACGGAAGTCTCAGAAGATGAAACAAATTGCTCAGTGTCGTAAAGCTAATGCATGGCAGATTCAATATTCCTTATGTTTCTTAAGTATGAACGCAATTTCTATTTTTGAGAATACTGTTAATCATTTGTAAACTAAAATTTTCCAAATTGTTTATCCATGTAATAATGTTTAAGATATAAAATATAGAATCCAAGCCTATCTGTTGCATTTTAATAAGGCAAATAAAGATGCAAAGTTTATCTTTGAAATAATTGGTAAGTTTTATATTGCATAAATGTTTATTTTCCTATTTTTTTCCAAATCTTATAGGGTACCATGGGCAGCGTTCCATTACGCCTCCTCCAATGTGAGTGGTATACAAGGAGAATCTAGTATACCTTTTTCACACATAAACAAAATGAACAAAAATTCTTTAAATGACTCAAACCTCTATCCCCTAACTAGTATTGCTTAACCTAGGGGATTGCGTCATCTCTGCTAAATTAATATGAATCTAAACATTAAGACTTCTGACAGCTGACTAATATGCTAAATTTTAGGAATAAGAATACAACAGCTATATGTTCCATCCAATTTCATGAAGTCTTTATAGAGTTATTTTTTGTTTTCCAAAATATCACCAGTACTAGGCAGAAAAATTTTATGAAAAAAGCTTGAAAAACTTCAAAATATCATCCTGGAAATTCATAAGAATTCCTTCATTTTATGCAGGAATGGATCTTTTTTATTATCAAAAGTACTCTAATCAAGTGAAAATTTTCTCACACACATTGTAGTCATGGGGACATCTCTGTTTTACAGTCATTTATCAGAATATCAAATATTTTCTCATGTATACACTCACCTGCTCAGAAAAGAGGTCACTATTATCTTCCAGGTATTTACTGAAAGGGTTGGGTTCATAGACTTCCTCCTCTTTTTTCAGAAGTATTTTGGATTTTACAGGTACTGGGCGAATTACTCCAGGCTTAGTCTTCATGAAGGTCAAATATGTAAAACAAAAATAAGAGAGAAATAAACACTGTTAAAGTGAGTAACTATGCATATTGCTCAGTGATTTAAGTGTTGCTCTCATTCAATTTTATATTTTTAAATTTTTAAATGATTTTACAAATACATAAAAACAACCCAAAAATCCAATGGCTGTAACTAATATTGAGGTTAACTGCTAGAGCAATAATCAATTCTTTTTTTTTTTCATTTTTTAACATTATTATTTTTAAAGAAGCTTTAGATTACATAAATGTTACATCAAAAATTTAGGGAATTCCCACATATCTCACCCCTTTCCCCTCCCACACTTTTCCCCATTAACAACATCTTTCATTAGTGTGGTACATTTGCTACAATTGATGAACACATATCGAAGTAATGCCACTAACCATGGTCTATAGTTTACATTATGTTTTACACTTTGCACCACACAATTTTATAGGTTTTTACAAAATGTATAATGGCCTGTATCCATCATTGCAATGTCATGCAGAACAATTCCAATGCCCCAAAAATGCCCATGTTGCACCTATTCTTCCCTCTCCCTCCCCTCGGAACCTCTGGTGACCACTGCCTTTATATCAATGTTACAAGTTCTTCCATTATTAGAATAATAATAAGTCTACTTTAGTCCATTTTTGCATTCTCCCCTTGTTTGTTAATTCCTCAATCTTGGCGGTTTTGGGATGGTGATGTCCACTCTGTTTCCGTTTGAGAGGGGGCTTAGATCCCTGGAGCAGATGGATGGAACTGTCTTAGTCGCAGTTGTAGATACTCTCTGTTTTGGGGGATAGACATTGCCCAAAACATCTGTTTTTTAGTTGTCCTGGGTGAGTCTGGTGAACTGGGGGGTAGGTTTGGCTGCAACTCTGCTGAGATTCAGGGCTCAACCACCATACAAACAGATGGAAGATTTAATTCTCATATTTAAACACATATTTAATGAGTATAGTGCTAATTATAGATTCAAATAAAAGGGGCACAAGAACTAGTTGTAGAAAAATTATAAATGAGTCCAACTCCAATAAACTGGGGGATAGGTCATCATATACTCCATGGTAAGGCCCACTGACAGGGTGCCGAATTCCTGGGGTTGTCCGCCCTGCCTATAGTGTCCAGATGTCTCTAGAGCCCAATAATCAATTCTTAAATATCTACTATCATGATGTTCAGAATGCAAAAACTTCATTTATCTAGCCAAGTATGGTGTTCTATCCTTGCCAGTACATTTGGTCAACAAATATTTCACTAGGCAAATATTTACTGAGAACCTCTTCTGTGCCAGGCAGCATTCCGGACACGGCAGTATCAACAAGTATGGCACATCCAGCAAGCCTATAAAACTTTCTTTTCTGGAAACTGCCCCATGTGCTTCAAAATCCACAGGTGGAGACCGCAAAAGCCATGCTCATGTTATTTATGATGGAACCAGGAATGGCTTTCTGACCTAAGGAGGAGAGGGGTTTGGATAGCACACAGATTCTTTCAGCCAAGATTATGGAGTTGGGATTTAAACCACTTTTCAGTAACTTTAGAAGATTGAAGTTATGTCAGCTGAAGAATTGTGAGATTGTCTTAATCCATGTAATGGTTAGGCTAATGTGTCAACTCGGCCAGGTAATTGTGTCCAGGTGTTTGTTCCAACACCACTGGGCTAATTGTAATACAAGAGCATTTATGGACTTCAATCACCAGTGACTTTACTGCGTGGATGGCTGATTACATCTGCATCAATCAGGGAGATTACATCATCAATGGGTGGCGCTTTTATCCAATCAGTTGAATGGCTTAAAAGGGGAAGTGATTTCAACATTCAGAGAGAATTTCCCAGCTCTTCGTTGGACAGGCAACTTCTCCCAGAAACTCATCAACGACCCTTCGTTGGACTTTCATC
>JAQZBX010065342.1:0-16323 GCA_029593785.1 Cabassous unicinctus | reverse complement strand
GGGGTCCTGAGGGCTCTGGAGACACCCAGTTCCTATGGCCATGGCAGATAGCTCCAGAGTTTGGTGCCTTGCTAGTGGGCCCTACCTTGCAGTTTGTGCTCCTGAGTGTGACAGAATTGGACTCAGATGTGACTTCTCTACATATACCTCTTCTGAACCTTTTATTTGAACCTATATTTGGTGCTGGAGTTGGCAGATATACATCCAAGAAACTTTAATTTCTGGGTTGTCCATGTGCCGGCTGGGTCCTGAAATTTAATGAAGTTTCAATATCTACTCTCCAGTTAATTGGACCCACCCAGGACAACTAACAAGGGGATGATGATGGGCAGTGACCATCCCAAGGAACTGAGAGAGTCTAAACTGCAATAAAAAGAGTCCCATCCATCTGCCCGATGGGATCAAAGCCTCCTCTCAATTAGAGGTGGAGTAGGCAACACCATCCCAGAATCCTCAGGATTGGGGAATGAACTATGGAATAAAATACACTTACTGGTATTCTACTATAGACTTATGGTGATTCTACCAATGGAAATAACTATATCATTCATGTGGAGGCAGTGGCCACTCGAGGTTCTGAGGGCAAGGAGAAGGAAATACAGGTGAAATATGGGAGCATTGTGAGTACTTGGAAATTTTCCTGAAGGACATTACAATAATAGATATGGGGCATTATATATGTTGCCATAACCTACAAAATTGTGCGGGAGAGAGTGTAAACTATAAAGTAAACTATAATCCATGCTTAGTGGCAATGCTTTAAAATGTTTTCGTCAAATGTAATGAATGTACCACATTAATGAAAGATGTTGTTAATGTAGGAAAATGTGGGAGGTATACAAAGTAGGGCATATAAGAATCCCCTATATTTTTATTTAACTTTTATGTAATTTAAATGCCTTTTTAAAAAATAAAAAATATATTAAAAAAATAATTTACATTTTTTTCATGACTCCTAACAAAGTTGAGTAACCTTTCATATTGACTGTTTGGATAGCTTTGTGAAGTACATATTCAATCAATTTTGACCATGTTTCTATTGGTATGACTGCCTTTTAAAATTATTGACCTAAAATTTTATTATATATTGTGGATATGTGTTTATTGTTAGGCAGTTTATTCCAAACCTCTTATCAAATCCTTTTGGTTGTCTTTTGACTCTCTTAATAATTTATGTTGATGAAGAGCAGTGATTAACATTAAAATAACTCATTTTATATTTTCTTCATACAATTAGCATCTTGTGTATCCTTCAATAAACACAGTTGTCCAGACAGCCTTTTATGCTTTCTCCTAAAACTTTTTTTCTTTTTACCTTTCATATTTAGACTTGCATTCATCTACAATTTAACTTTGTGTGTGTTGTGAAATAGGAGTTAATATTATCTTTTCCTATTTGAAATCTATCTAACTCAGTGCCATCCTGGAAACACTGCATCAAATCATCTGCATATACATATTATATATGAAGACATTTGCCTTTTTTGAGAATAAACTACTCAATTAAAAAAAAATGCAGAAATTTTTATTGTGATTGGATTTAATGTATAGACAATTTAGAGTAGAGTTGTGATCTTTAAAATATTGCATTTTCTAATCCATAAACATGGTGTAGTTCTCCAATTACTTAGGTATTCTTACATTCCTCTCAGTAATATTTTGCAGTGTTAATTGCACAGGTTTTACATATCATTTCTTGTATTTCTTACCAGAAATTTTATTTTTTGATGAAACTGTAAATGGTATCATTTTTATCTAAATTTAATTTTAATATTTTTGACTTAGTGATTATTTAGTAGTATATTATTCAATTTCAAAACAGTGAATTTTTTTTAAAATTATTGTTTGTTTTTCTCTAATTTGTTCCCTAATTCTACTATGGTTAGATAATATGCTCTGAAGTATTTTTTACTTTGTTGAGTTGTACTTTATGGGCCTACATATGAACAATTTTTCATATGGCTTTTCCTTGTTGGCTGCAGTGCTCAACTTGTGTTATTTAAGTCTATTTTCCTTACTGTTGTGCAGAACTTCTTTATTTTTATTAATTTCTTATCTGCTTATTATGACATATTATTAACGGAAAATTTTCTCACATTATTATTGTAGATGTGTCTATTTCACATTCTGTTGTTAGCTCTGACAATTTTCCATGACAAATTTTGAATTTGTGTTATTAGGCTCATACAGTACTGGCATCTGTTCAGCTGCAGTGCTGTGGAAAGAAGAGCAATATGTCCTAGGTTGTACTGTAAGGAATTGCTATAGTCAGAGGACTTTAGATTCAAGTGCTATCAGTTGATGCAGATAGGCTTGGACTGTGTTCAGAGTAATGTACTTGGAGGTTTAAAGCCTTCATCCATGTCCATGCACCTCTTCTCATCATGGAGCAGGTCTTCACATTTGAAAGGCAGAATATCTTTGACACCAGATTGTGTGATTCTTTCATGAGCTCAACAGACATCCCCCAATCTGACCTCTTGATTTTCACTAAGTTTGGTTTATCACTTGTGAAGTTCAGGGTGAACTGCAACATGTATATTATATTACATATATTGTTTTTGTCTTTTGGCAATTGTGAATAATGCTGTTATGAGCATCGGTGTGCAAATATCTATTTGAATCCCTGCTTTCAAATCCTTTGGATATAGACCTAGTAGTGAGATTGCCAGGTCATATGGTAGTTCTATACTTAAGTCTCTGAGGAATAGCCAAACTTTCATCCATAGCAGCTATTCCATTTTACGTTGCCATCAGCAATGAATACATGCTATTTCTCCTCATCTTCTCCAATACTTGTTATTGTCGTTGTTTTTAACAGGAATCATTCTAATGGGTGGGAAATAGTATCACATAGCAATTTGGATTTGCATTTCCCTGATGGCTAATGATGAACATCTTTTCATGTGGTTTCTGGCCATTTGTTTATCTTCTTTAGAGAGATGTCCATTCCAAACTTTTGCACATTTTAAAATTGAGATGTTTGTCTTTTTGTTGTTAGCTTGAAACATTCCTTTATATATTCTGGATATTTGACTTTTAAAATTGGATATGTGTTTTCCAAATATTTCCTTCAATTGTGTTGTCATTAGGTTGTCATTTTATTTTCATGATAAATTCCTATATGTCATAAAAGTTTTTAATTTTGATAAGGCCCATTTATTTTTCCTTCGTTGTTTGTGCTTTGGGTATAAATTTTAAGAAAGTGTTTCCTAACAAAAGCTCCAGAACATGTTTTCTACATTTTCTTCTAGGAGATTGACACTTCCATCTCTTATATTTAGGTCTTTGATATAGTAGTTGAATTTTTGTTTATGTTGTGAGGTAGGAGTATCCTTTTTTTTCTTTTTCTTTTTGAAAATAGAGGTCCAGATTTCCCAGCATCATTTGTTGAAGAGACTATTCTATTCCAAGTGAGAGGTTTTTGCCACTTTGTCAAAAATCAGTTAGATGTAAATTTGAAAGTTGATTTCTGAGCTCTCAATTTTATTCCATTGGTCTATATATCTGTCCATATTCCAGTACCATTTTGTTTTAATTACTGGGTTTTGTAATAAGTGTCAAGTTCAGGAAGTGTGAGTCCTCCAAATTCATCAACTTTTGCAGAATGGCTTTGGTTATTTGGTGCCCCTTACCCTTCCATATAAATTTAGTGATTGGCTTTTCCATTTCTACGAAGAAGGTTGTTGGAAATTTGATTGGTATTGTGTTGAATCTATATATCCCTGGGGTTGTATTGACATCTTAATATTATTTAGTCTTCCAATCCATGAAAACAGAATGTCGTTTCATCTATTTACACCTTCTTTGATTTCTTTTAACAATGATTTTTAGCTATATGTGTATAATTCCTTTACATCTTTGCTTAGATTTATTCTTTTAGTTGCTATTATGAGTGGAATTATTTTCCAAAATTTTATTAATATTGTTAATTACTAGTGTATAGAAACACTACTGATTTTGGACTGTTGATATTGTACTCTGCTACTTTGCTGAATTTATTTATTAGCTCTAGGAGCCTTGTTAAGAATTTTGCAGGATTTTCTGTATTTGGGATCATATCATCTGCATATAGGGAAAGTTTTACTTCATCCTTTCCAACGTGGATGTGTTTTATATCTTTTTCTTGCCTAATTAACTAATTGCCCTGGCAGGAAAATCCATTATAATTCATTATAATCTTAAATAACAGTGGGCATCATTGTCTTGTCCCTGGTCTTAGAGAGAAAACACTGTCTTTCAAAATTAAGTAGGGTATTAGCTGTGAATTTTTTCATATATGCTCTTTTTCGTATTTTGGAAGTTGTATCTTTGAGTGGCTGAGATTGATGAGATAAACATGTGTTTTATTTTCTACATTCTATTAATATGGTATATTATATTAATTGATTTACTTATGTTGAATCACCTCTGCATACCTGGGGTAAACTCCATTTGATCATTGTGTATAATTATTTTATTGTGCTGTTTGATTTGGTTTGCTAGTATTTTGTGTAGGATTTCTACATCTATGTTTATAACAATACTGGTATGCAGTTTTCTTTTCTTATAATACCTTTACATCATGTTTTATTTTGCCAAAGAGGTACTGATGCAAAGTACAGAAATCTATTGGGTTTTATAAAAGGTGTTTATTTAGGGTGATAGTTTACAGTTACATTGCGATCGAAACTCCAACTCAAGGTGCCATAAGAGGAACCTTCTCAACAAATTCAGAAACCATGTGTTTAAACAAAATGGTGGGCAATCTCTGCTTGATCTCTCTTTCCTGGGCTTCCTCTTCCTCTTAAGGCTCTGTGGGGGTTAGCTGTAATACATCAGGCAAATGGTTCATTTCTCTCTGGGACCTAGGATCAAAAATGACAGAGTTCTATTGTGCTTTGCTTTGAAAAAACTCTAAGAACAACTTTTGAAAATTGTTTAAGAACTTAAAAGGTTTTAAACAAAATTTGGCATTGCATTAATCTTTTTTCTCCTCTAATCTCATGCACAAAATAAGTTCCCTTTATTTATTCAATATGCTATTCACTAGATTGGAAAAAGTTGGAGGATATTTAAATTGGTTGAAATATTTTTTGGAAAAATGATATGGTGATACATTGGGGGAGATTTAGAAATACCCCTATTCTTGGTCTTGTACTTGCTTATAGAGACTTTCTCAAATGTGGTGCAAATTGTAAACTCTGATGTAAACTATAGACCATGGTGAGTAGCAATGCTTCAATATTTGTCCATCAGTTGTAACAAATATACCACAGTAATAATGATGCTGTTAATGAGGGAAAGGGGGGGGAAGCAGAAGGGATGGGTTATATGGGAATCCTCTTCATTTTTTCTGTGACATTTATATAATCAAAACTTTTTTAAAAGTAAAAACAAAAATAAATAAATGTTAAAATAAATGACAGAGCTCTCTCTCTTGTGGTGTCTTCTTGACTAAGTGTCCATTTATATCTGCCCACCAAGCGAATGGGGACTCAAACTGAGTCACACCTTACTGATGTGGTCAAACCAAAAGCCCTAAATTAATTTTCTCAAGTAAATTAAAATCCTCTGAATCTAATATAATCAAAGAGCATCACTCCCAGAAGAATAGATTACTTTGCAAACATAGTCTTTCTCTTTTTGGAATTCATAAAATAATCTCAAATTGCAATGTATGGCTTTGCTAATAGGGTGATACTGGCCTGATAGAATATCTTAAGAAGTGGTTCCACCTGTTAAAGTATTTGGAAGAAATTGAGGAAGATTGATGTTAATTATTCATGGAATGTATGATTAAATTTAACAGTGTACCCTTTGTGGCAAAATGACAAACACACCTTGTGACCATCTCCCAGTCCTTGCATACACACACTCTTTTTCTTTTGTGTGCAGATATTTCAATGTTTTCTCATTCAGCAGCCAGAGGGAGCTTTAAATCTAATGTAACCAGTTGACCATACCTTAAATCTGAAAGAAGGAATAAGCAGTTCTAGCTGCTTATCAGGGTGGGATCTCTCCATGGCATGCCTCATCTTCCTAGAGTGAAAAATTGCCATTCTTGGGCAGCACAGTAATCTTTCCTCTCTGACATGAAGTGGGTCAAGGTGAGCTTCCATCTACAGACCTTGACATGAGCAATTGTCCTTCTTGGGGGACCAGCTCTAATAGGTCTCTTCTCTCACTCTATTGGACACTTTGTGCTATGTAAATTAGAAATAGGTCATTTGTTGAGAATGTCTCTTGTGCCCATTCCTGAGTTCTCAGGATATATTCTACAGAAACTCATCCCATAGAATTTTGGAACAGTGAATAGGGTGCACATGGAACTACGGAGTAATATGCTTTTTGTCCTTTCTTTTAATTGTGTTTTAGTACCCTTCATACAGGAGCATCTTGGGCAACACAAGATGAATGGTTTTTGGGATAAACTGGAGAGTCACGCCTCCCTACCAGCTCAAGTAAAGGCACCAACCTGAAATTAGGATACTTAAGATTTATGAAAGAAGCGCAGTGATAAATGAGACATTGAGAATCCCACCCCGATCCCATGAATGCTTGGGAGTTGGCTAGCTTGTTCCACATTGAGATTAATCAGGTTTGGAAACCACTACACTGCATACACTCCCCTGGCTCATGTCTTTTTATGTCTGCTTTCATTCTGGAACCAGGCATACCTGCAATCACACCACCCAGGCTGATCTTGAGGTTAGTAGGAGACCAATCAGTATTATGGAGACTACTATACCTGAAGTTGGGGTAGATCAGGGATGAAAAAAAATGTATGCACTTTTATGGAAAAGACATGAAATATGAAAGATAGTTATGGAGAGAAGCCTGGAGAGGATATTTTCTTGTTGCTCTCCAGGTTTCTGATAAGAGTGCCACTACCAACCTGACCAACCAGGCTGAATGGAAGAGTCTTGGCTTCCTCATGACCAATTCCTTCCTCCAAAAATCTCTTAGTTGAAGTTAAAGGAGGAGAGTTTGAGAATTGGAAATGAATAGATCACAGTATAGCCTCAAGGTTCCAGCATATGCTCCCTAATCCCAACAAATTCTGGCAATGATTATTGGGCAAATGACAGACCAAGTAACCCCAGGTTCCCATCTTCTTGCCACATTGCCGAATATTGACAATACTGCTTCCCTGGTGAGGAAAATAACATTTCTAGATCCTTAAAGGACATTCTATCTGAAGGTATCCTCTGTTTCACCATTGATACTTAAGATAAACCATTGTGGCCAGTGTGGGAGGCAAATGGATATTGGCTAAATATACACTATCAGTACTTGAATGCAGAAGTGCCCCCTTTGGAATATATGGTCCCAGACATTGTGATGCTCATGGAAGCCATAATGGCCTCCAATGTTGTTTGCTATGTGTTCTTTGACCAAGTGAATGCATTTTTTCTCCATCCCACTGCAGGAGGAAGACCAGAATTAACTTGCTGTCCAGTGTCAAGGCTTACAGTATACCTTCACTGTACATGTGTATTAAAATACCCACACTCTCTGCTACCAATTTATAGGGAAGGATTTGCACAAGCCACCTGTACCCAGAGGACCACATGTGTTCCATTATATTGATGACACCATGTTGGTGGGCCATAGCAAGGAAAAAACCATTACATATGACACATGCTGTTAACTGGATGTAGAAATTCCAGCTGAGCCACAAATCCTGACAAGATGCAAGGCCCAGGCTAGCAGGTCACCTTCATAGGTAGCTGTGTTGGTTAGGCTAGTGTGTCAACGTGTCCAGGTAATGTTGCTCAGTTGTTTGGCCAAGAAAGCACTGGACTAATTGTAATGTAAAGACATTTCATGAACTTTAATCATCAGTGATTTGACTGCATATATGGCTGATTACATCCAAAATTAACTGAGAATATTACCATCAGCAATGAGTGATGATTCATCCAAACAGTTGAAGGTCTTAAAAGAGAAGTGATTTCAGGGTTCAAAGAGAGAGGTTACATCTCTATTTCAGACAGCCAGAGCCTCCTGAGGAACTCATTGAGGACTTTTTAGAGTCCAGACTTCCATCCACACATACAGAATTTAGACTTGTGCATCCTTATGGTCATGTGAGACAATTTGGCAAAATCTCACATATTTATAAATGTCTCCTGTCAGTTCTGTATCTCTAGATAACCCTAACTAATATAGCTTGATACCAAGAGAGGTTCTTGAGAAAGAGGATATTATTTCTGAATTGGTTCTTGGATTTTGCAATTGGCACTCTACTCTGATTAGATTCAAGGCACTAATTTCTCTGTTTCCAATAACTAAAGACCACTGACAGTCCATGGCATGGGTTGGCAATAGAAATGCACAAAATATCAACATTGAATATGACCACATTGATGCTTATAAGAGGCAAGACTCCGGGTTAGTGTGTTCTTAACACCTTATCAGAGATTTGTGGAGATAAAAGATACAATGATGTTGGCTGGCTGTTCCTAAGTATGCTGGATAGAGTTGTCAAAGAAAGATATGAGCTGAAGGCTTCATATTTGCAATTTAAGTCCTGCATGAATGATGTGAAAGTTTCTATGTGTGCCCTGAAAGAAAATCTTGTTTCATCCAGGCACAGAATTGAGAACTTTGAAAACTAGACCCAGTGTCTCATAGTGTGAATAGCAGAGTTACACTGGAGACTAAAATCTGAACCTTGCAGGATGTGTGCTGTTAAAGTGAAAGCATTGATTGGAAAAGAGTTGAATTATTTATTAGGATAGATAAATATGGCTTGATGATGATAGCAATGGGGACATTGAAACCCTAAACATTGCCGAGACTTTGCCTGAAAAACCTATAATGATCTGCCCTGAGAAGACAGCCAAACGTCCTCCTCCCCACTCTGAGAAAATGACCACACAACCCTCAACATGCCCTGAGAATACAACTACCGAACCTCCAGTCTGCCACAAGAACTCAGCTAACAGAAATCAAGTCTGCCCCAAGAAGTCTTCCATCAAACTCCTGCCTGAAGAGATTAATCCTGTCTCACTAGATGAAATTGCAACAGAATGGACTGAGGTAACTGGTTTGCAAGGCACTTCTAAAATGTCTCCTTACCCACCCCCACCACCACTTTTCCTTTCAGAACTATAACAAGACCCCAAAGATGAATACAAAGTGTGAACCATGAAGAAGTACACTATACTCCAAAAGAATGGCATGGCTTTTCAAATTTATATATAAAGTAATCAGGGGAATATGTGTACAAATGGATATTAATGGTGTGAGATAAAGGTGGAAGGAATACAAAATTGCATCAGGCTGAATTTATTGATATGGACACACTAAACTGAGATTCTGGATTCAATATTGTAACTAGAAGGAATACAAAGTGCTCTAATAATTTGTTCTGGTGGTTTACTGAAACATGTACTAAAAGATGACTGATTTTGCCTGAGGTTGAAACATTTCAGGGATTATTAGGCACTGGCTCAGAAGTGACATTAATTCCAAGAGGCCCTAAACATTACCAGTCAGAGTAGGGGCATGTAGAAGTCAGGTGATCAATGGAACATTATCTCAAGTCTGTCTCACTGTGAGTCCAGTGGTCTCTGGACACATTTTATGGTTATTTTCCCAGTAACAGAATGCATAATTGGAAGAAACATACTCAGCAACTGGCAGAATCTCCATATTATTTTCGTGACTTATGGACTGAGGGCTATTGTGGTAAGAAAGGCCACATGGAAACCACCAGAATTGTCCTTACCTATAAAAATGCTAAATCAAAAGGATGACAGGATTCCTGGATGGATTGCAGACATTACTGCCACCATCAGGGACTTGGAGGATGCAGGAGTGGTGATTCCCACTATATCCCCATTTAACTATCCTATTTGGCCTGTGCAGGAAACCAATTGATCTTGGGGATGATAGTGGATTATTTTAACCTTAACCAGGTGGTAATAACAATTTCAGCTGCTCTTCCATATGTTGTATCATTGCTTGAGCAAATCTACACTTCCCTTGGTACCAGGTATGCAGCTATTGATCTACAAATAATTTTTTATCAATTGCCATTATTAATGACAACCAGAAACAGATTGTTTACAGCTGGGAAGACCAGCAATATGTCTTCACTGTCCTATGTCAGGAGTATATCAACTTTATTTCTTTATGTCATAATATTTCCACAGAGACCTTGGTCATCACTTCCTCCCACAAGTCTTCACACTAGTTCATTGTATTTTTTTATTGTTTTATTTTGTATAGGATACTTAGATTACATAAATGTTATGCAAAACATATAGGGATTCCCATACACCCCACCTCCCACACCTCCCACAACCTCCCACATAGACATCATTCATTAGTGTGGCACATTAATTGCAATTGATAAACACATCCTGGGGCTTTGCCATTAAGCATGAACCATAGTTCACATTGTAGTCAATACTCTCCCACACTGTTCTGCATGTTATATGGTGATATAAAATGGCCTTTATCTGTCATTGCAATGTCACTCAGGACAATTCCCAAGTCATGAAAAAGCCCCTGTATTGCAAATACTTTTCCCTCTCCCTGCCCCCAGAGCTTCCAGTGGCCACTGGCTCCACATCAATGTTGTAATGTCTTCCATTGCTTGAATCCCAATATGTCTATAGTAGGATACCAGTAAGCCCACTCTAGTCCAAAGTTCTTACTCCCATCCTGAGGAGACTGGGATGGTGATATGCACTCCACCTCCAATTGAGAGGGGGCTTATATCCTATGGGGAAGATGGATGGGATTATCCTGGTTGTAGCTGCAGACTCTTTCCATTCCTTGGGATGGCCATCGTCCATCATCATCTCCCCACCAGTTGTCATGCGTGAGTCCAATGAGCTGTAGTGTAGGCGTTGCTGCTCCACCGAGGTTCCAGGACCAGTTGGCCCATGGACAACCCAAACACTCAAGTTTCCCGACGTACACCTAGAAACTCCAGAACCAAGTATAGGTTTGAATAGAAGGGAGAGATGAGCCATGTGCAGGAAAGGCATAGTTGAGTCCAACTCTGTCACTCTCAGGAGAATAAACTACAAATTAGGGCCCACTGTCATGTCACCCAACTCCAGAGCTATCTGCCCTGACATAGGACCTCAGGTGAACTTCCTCCCATACATCCCCCATTCCTGACACTTTACACTAATGATCCTCCCCTGCCCCTTTTGTGATCCAAAGCTTCTTCAAAGATGGAGCCATTACAATAGCTTCATCTTTGAATACAATTAATAGGAACATGAAATAATAATAAGTTTAAATATAAAGGTAAAATACAAAAACATTTTTTAAAAACTAAAAATAAAATAATATTAAAAGATTGGGATATTAAAAAAATGAAAAATTTAAAAAAACTGCTTTTTGACCTTTTGCCTTTCATCACTGCAATATCTGGTGTCCAGTACTGTAGAACCTTCCCCCTCTCATTCCCCAGTGTCTCACTATTTTACATTTTAGTTTCAAGGAAGTTTTAGGTCACAGCAAAGTCACACACAGAATACAGGAGACTATCAAATACCCAACATCCTTCCCCTTTCCTTCCCCCATATTAATATATTTTATATGTGGATGCTAGCATTGTTATAACTGATATACAAATAGTGAAACATAGCTACTAAACATTGTAAGTGGTTTACACTATGGTTTACATTTTAGAATGTATACTTTTATAAATTTTGATGAAATTTACCATGACCTGTGTCCATCACTGTATTGTAATAAAGAACATTTCCACTGACCACTAAATACCCCAGGTGTGATCTATTCTATTCTCCCACCCCATCCCCCGGAGCCCACAATGACCCCGACTTGACTCATTGGATGACAAGATTCATAGTTCCATGCAACAAGAGTTCTTGACACACTAGTTTGTCCTTTTGTCCTCCCCTATTAGGAACCACCCTTGCTCCTGAGAGACCTCTGCCTGTCTATTTCTGAACAAATCAGTCCTTACAAAGATGGGAGTCCAACACCTTCCCACTCATTATGTGTGTCTCCACCCACTGATACAACACATATGACAGAATGAACACTCACACTCTCCCCAGAAGCCTGCTCCAGGTGTGCCCTGTCCTGAATGCCCCTACAACCAACACCCTAAACCAGTGACCCTTTCTTGTCATATTGTTACAAGAGCATTCCCATCTCTGTACTTTCAACCTCATACACACAAATATTCACTGTTCATCTGGTCCCTCTCCCATCCCTCCCCCCAATATCCTGGACCTTCTGTCCCACACTTCTTAATCCACCCACCTGTTAAGCCTACACCACCCAACCCAATAATATCACTTCCCTCCTGTCATATCCCTTCAATACGAAGCTACACTCTATCACTTTACTGTAGATTATGGATGATGGTGCAAAACCTTCTCTTCTCTTTCTATTTCTTGCAAACCTATCTTACAGACAGCAGTTCTCTGAGACTGCTCAATTTCCTTATTTCATATCATTGAAGTCATGTATATTCATCCTTCAATTCCTGGCTTGCTTCACTCAACATAACGTCTTCAAGATTCATCTATGTTATCTTGTGTGTTAGCACTTTATTCCTTCTAACAGCTGAGTAATATTCCATTGCTTGTAAGTACTTCATTTTGTTTATCCATTCATCCGTTGATGGGCACCCGGGATGATTCCAAATTTTGGCAATAGAGAACAATGCCACTATGAACATTGGTGTGCATAGATCTATTAGTGTCTTTGCTTTCTATTTTTCAGGGTATATACCCAGCAGTGGAATCACTGGATCTTATGGAAGTTCTATAGTTAGTTTTTTGAGGAACCGCCAAACTGTCCTCCATAGTGGCTGGAGCATTCTACAATCCCACCAGCAGAAGATGAGGGTTCCCATTCTTCCACATCCTCTCCAACACTTTTAGTCTGCTGTTTTTTAAATAGCCACCATTCTAATGGGTGGAAGACGGTATCTCATTGTAGTTTTGATTTGCATTTCCATAATAGGTAGTGATGTCAAGCATCTTTTCATGTGCTTTTCAGTCATTTGTATTTCTTCCTAGGAGAAGTGTCATTTCAGGTCACTTGCCCATTTCTTTAAAAGAGTTGTTTGTCTTTTTATTTTTGAGGTGTAGGATTTTGTTATATATGCAGCATATTAGGCTCCTATCACATATATGGTTGCCAAATATTTTCTCCCATTCTGTAGGGTGACTTTTTACTTTCTTGATAATGTCCTTTGAGGTGCAGAAGTTTTTAATTTTGAGGAGATCCCACTTATCTAATTTTTTTTTTTTGCTTCTCCTGCTTTGGGTGTGAAGTTCATGAAACCATTTCCTATTACAAGGTCCTGTAGATGCTTCCCTATATTATCTTCCAAGGTTTTTATGGTATGGGCTCTTATATTTAGATCTTTGATCCATCTTGAGTTGATTTTTGTAGAAGGTCTGAGATGGTGTTCCTCTCCCATTCTTTTGGGTATGGATATCAAGTTCTCCAAGCACCATTCGTTGAAGAGGCCATTCTGTCTCAACAGAGTGGGCTTGGTGGCCTTGTGGAATATCAGATGACTGCATATGCGAGGATCTCAATTGAGGAACTCTCAATTCAGTTCCATTGTTCAGTATGTCCATACTTGTGCCAATATCATGCAATTTTGACCACTATAGCTTTGTATTATGTTTTAAAGTCAGGTAGTGGGATACCTCCAACTTCATTTTTCCTTTTCAATATGTCTTTGGTGATTCGGGGGCCTCTTACCTTTCCAATAAATTTTGTAGTTAGTTTTTCCAATTCATTAAAAATACAGTGTTGATTTTTATTGCATTAAATCTGTAGATTAGTTTGAGTAGGATAGGCATCTTGATGATGTTTAGTCTTCCTATCAAAAACCAGGGAATATTTTTCCATTTATTTAAGTCTTCTTTGTTTTTCTTTAACAGTGTTGTGTATATACGTCTTTTACATCTTTAGTTAAATTTATTCCTAGGTATTTGATACTTTTAGTTATTACTACAAAAGGTATTTTATTATTGGTTTTCTCCTCAGATTGTTCATTTTGGTGTACAGAAATGCTACTGATCTTTTTAGCATTGATCTTATTGCCTGCAACTTTACTGAACACGTTTATAAGTTCTACAAGCTTTGTTGTAGATTTCTCAGGGCTTTCTATGTATAGGATCATGTTGTCTGCAAATAGTGAAATTTTTACTTCTTCTTTTCCAATTTTGATGCCTTTTATATCTCTTTCTTGCGTCAGTGCTCCAGCACATACTTCTAAGACAATGTTAAATAGGAGGGGTGATAGTGGGCATACTTATCTTGTTCCCAATCTTAGAGGAAAGGCTTTTAGGATTTCAATATTGAAGATGACATTAGCTGTGGGTTTCTCAAATATATGCTTTATCATGTTCAGAAAGTTTCCTTCTATCCTATCTTTTGCAGTGTTTTTATTAGGAAGGAGTGCTGTATTTTGTCAAATGCTTTTTCTGTATCTCTAGAGATGATCATTTGATTTTTTTCTTTCAATCTGTTTATGTGGTGTATTACATTGATTGATTTTCCTATGTTGAACCATCCTTGCATACCTGGGATGAAACCCACATGGTCATGATGTATAATTCATTTGATATGTTGTTGAATGAGATTAGGAAGTATTTTTTGAAGATTTTAGCATCTGTGTTCTTTAGAGAGATTGGTCTGTAATTTTCCTTTCTTGTGGCATCTTTGTTCGCTTTTGTATTAGTGTAATGTTGGCATCATGGAATGAGTTAGGCCCTGTGCCTTCTGCTTCTAATTTTTGGAAGAGCTTAAGCAGTATTGGTGTTAGTTCTTTCTGGAATGTTTGGTAGAATTCACCTGGGAAGCCATCAGGTCCTGGGCTCTTCTTAGTTGGGAGGTTTTTGGTGACTGATGTATCTCTTTACTTGTAATTGGACTGTTGAGTTAATCGATTTCTTCTTTCATCGCTGTAGGCAGCTTGTGAGTTTATAGGAATTTGTCCATTTCCTCTAAATTATCATTCTTGTTTTATATAATTTCTCAAAGTATCCTTTTATGCTACTCTATTTCTGTGGAGTCAGTGGTGATATTCCCTTCCTCATTTCTTATTTTGTGTATTTGCATCTGCTCTCTCTTTTTCTTTGTTAATCTAAGAGTTTGTCAATTTTATTGATCTTCTCAAAGAACCAGCTTTTTATTTTTTATTTTCCAAGTACTTTCTTATTTTCTATCTCATGCCGTTGTTCTCTAAACTTTGTTTTTCTACCTCATTTGGGGTTAGTTTGTTATTTTTTGCAATTCCTCCAGGTGTGCAGTTAGATCTTCAACTTTAGCTCTTTCTTTTTTTTTTGATATACACATGTATGGCTATGAATTTCCCTCTCAGTACACCTTTGGCTGCATCACATAGGTTTTGTTGTCATTTTCATTTGATTCAAGACAGTTATTGATTTCTTTTGAGATTTCCTCCTTGACCCATGGTTTGTCTAATAGTGTGTTGTTTAACATCCATAGCTTTGTGCCTAATCTGGTTCTCACGCCCTTAGTGACTTCCAATTTCTTTCCATTGTGGTCAGAGAAATTACTTTGTATAATCTCAATCTTTCTGAATTCATTGAGAGTTTTTCCGTGGCCTGGCATGTGGTCTATCTTGGAGTATCATCCATGTGCACTTGAGAAAAATGTACATCCCACTGTATTTATGTGTAGCATTCTGTATATATTTATTAGGCCCAGATCCTCTAATGCAATTTTCAGAGTCTGTTTCTTTATTGATTTCCTATCAAGATATTCTGTCTAATGGTGATAATGGTGTATTAAAGTCCCCCAATATAATTAGAGAGGCATTTATGTCTCCATTTAGTCTTTCCTGTGTTTGCTTCATGTATTTTCAGTCGCCCTGATTAGGTGTATAAAATTTATGATCTTTCTTCCTGAAAGATTACCCCTTTTACTAATATGTATTATCCATCTTTGTCTCTTACAATAGTTTTGCATTTAAAGCCTATTTTGTCTGATATTAGTACAGCTACTCCTGCCCTTTTTTGGTTGTTATTTGCTTGTGAAATTGTTTTCCAGCCATTCCTTTTCAGCTTCCTTGAATCCCTGGGTCTAAGGTGGGTTTACTGTGGACAAGATATAGATGGGTCATATTTCCTTATCCATTCTGCCAATCTGTGTCTCTTGACTGCTGAGTTTAGTCCATTAACATTCAGTGTTATTACTCTCAAGGAATTTTTTACATCACCCATATTTTCTTAGTGTTTATGTATGTCATATATTGTTTTTGTTTCTCTTTTTGTCTTTTTAGTTGTTTTTACACTCTCCTCCAACTCTTTCTCTTCTGTTTTTTCCTTTCAACCTGTAGTACTTCCTTTA
>JAQZBX010065341.1:0-16323 GCA_029593785.1 Cabassous unicinctus | reverse complement strand
CTGCAGCTGGGACTCATCTTCAGGGAAAAATTGTAACATGCTTGATAAAAAAAGCAATTCAAAACTCATACCCACATGGGTTGCTTCTCCAAGTTTTGATTTCCTTCTACAATCTGCCTCCTTTGTTTACTTTTCATATTTCCTATGTAGTTATTTTTTGTATATTTATATAATTTTAGTTGTAATCAGCAGGAGGGACAGGCTGTAGTGGGCTTATGCCACTATGCTGCAACTGACAGTCCTAAGAGCTATTTTTAATTTTCGGGATATACATAATGGCTTATTATAATCAGCAAGTTAAAAGGTTTCACATGGTACCTGATATCTTTCTCTCTTTATCCCCTCCTCTTTAGCTGGATAATTACTAACTTTTAGAGTGTGAAAAATAGAATATGGACACCAGACTTGGGTCTATTTCAAAGGGCACATGGAAGAAGATGCACAGGTGCTTTAGTGGGAAGACGTTTTTAAAGGGCCAGGCATTGATGTTTTTTTCTGGGAAGTGTATGACAGGAACAGATATAGACTAAGTGTCCATTAGTAGAATAAGAGAATGCTAATAACAAAATCTAGACCAAGAAGTAATAGTTGGTGATGTCATCAAAATGGTGACATAAGATATTCCCTTGAAAAATCTCTCCAGAGATTCAGCAAATAAAAGGACAAACACCACTTCTTAGAACTCTGGACAGTAGAGACTGAAGAAGCACTCCACAAATGCTGAATCAAAGAAAAAGAAAAATATCAGGTAGGAATTTCCATCCTGGATATGCTGATCCTTTCCCTTTCCCCTCACTTAGTCCCATTCAGTGTGGGTGTTGCTCAGAGGCAGTGCCCTAGGTCCCTCCCACTGTGGACACAGACTATAAAGCCACTCACAACAGTGAGTTAGAACCTCATGCATATCTAGACACAGGGACCCAAGTCAGCAGAGGCCCAGTGAAGAACATAAGCTACTGAGGAGTGCTGCATACACAAAGCCCCCCAGAGGGGGTAATATATAGATAGAGATAAAGATAGAAATAGAGATAGAGATAGAGATAGAGATTGAGGGCATGCTGTAGAATGGCTGGCAAGTGGTGTGCTCATTCAAATCAGTTTCCATGGGCTGGACCATCTAATCACAAAACAGACTTTGTTGGTGTGATTCCCCTTTCTGGATTGACTCCTGGCTCCCCAGGGTGGGATACCCTAATAAGGAAGAAACCAGAGACAGAAAAGACAGAATTAAATAAAAAGGAGGGGTTTAAACTGAACTGCTATAAGACAGGAGGGTTCCAGAACTGAAAAGTATAAGGACAATGGGACACTGAGTGAGGGAGAGAATTAAACAAATCAGAGGATTTGGCAAGAAAATTCTGCACAAAATAAAAAAGAAAAGATTGAGATTCTGGAAAAAGGAAGAGAATAAAGGAAGCTTTCTTCTGTAGGTGAAACAATTGCACAAATAATGCAAACTTAAAAACTGAACTGCACGTCCAGGGCAAGAATCAGATGAAGAAGATCTGAGCAAAATGGATCAGTTAAACATGGGCTGGTCTAAAGGTATAGAATGATTTGGATAAAGTGTTAAAGAAGAGCCTTAACACAAAGCCAATCAACAATAAGATCCTAGACAAGAGAGAGAAACTGACCTTCAGAGTTAACTCATCAAGATAATCAGATGCCTAGTCATCAGCACAAATTTACAAGCCATACTAAGAAACAGGAATATCTGCCCTGGTCAAAGAAACAAATAGAAACTTCAGAGAAGACACAGAATTTGGAACAATTCAAATAAATCCCTAAACCAATTCAAGGAGATGAAGGAAAATATGGATAAAGAGTTAAAGAATATTTAGTAGACAATGTGTGGCATAGTGAAGAATTTGAAAGTATGAAAAAGAAACGTAAAAAAATTATGGGAATGAAAGTTGGAATTGTAGAATGTAAAAATACACTAGAGGCAGATTCAAGCAGGCAGAAGAAAGAATCAGTGAACTAGAAGATAGGACAATGAAAATCATACAGTCAGAAGAACATATAGAGAAAATAACAGAAAAATTGAACAGTGCCATGCAGACTTGAGTGACAGCACAAAACAGACAAACATACACATTATGGATGTCTCAGAAGGAGAAGAGAAGGGCAAAGGAGCAGAAAAAAATATTTGTGGAAATAATGGCTGAAAATTTACCAACTCTTATGAAACACATAAATCCTAATGGACCTATTCTGAGACACATACTAATCAGAATGTTAAATGCCAAAGATAGAGAATTCTGTAAGCAGCAAGAGAAAAGTGATTCATCATGTACCAGGGATCCTCAGTAAGATTAAGTTTTGATTTCTCATGAGAAACCATGAAAGGTAGAAGGTAGTTGTAAAATATATTTAAAGTACTGAAAGGGAAAAATTGCCAGCTATAAATTCTTTATCCAGAAAAACTGTTCTTCAAAACTGAGGGAAATTTTAAAATATTCACAGCTAAACAGAAACTGAGAGAGTATGTCAATAAAAGACCTGCTGTACAAGAAGTACTAAAGGGAGTTCTGCAGGTGGAAAGGAAAAGGCAGGAGAAAATGAATTGGTGTAGTGTGAAAAAAAAATGAATATTATCCGTAAGGGTAACTAAAAGGGTAAATGCAAAACCCAGTAGTACTGTATCCTCAATATACAACTCTGCTTTTTAATTCCTATAAGAGTGAGAATATATTGATCAAGAAAAAGGGCATATTTCCTGACAATGGAAATGCAAAGCATAAAGTGGACAAAAACAACATAAAGAGGGGAAACAGAGGGATATGGGAGCAGAGAACACATATGCTATTTAGGCTAAGTTGGTATATTTTCAAATTAGTAGGCTACAGATGTAGGTTGTATAATATAAACCCCAGGGTAACTACAAAGGAAGTAGTTTAAAAATATACAGAAATAGAAATGAGAAAAGGATCAGTCAGATGTATCACAAAATATCAACTATACAGAACAACAACAACAACAAAAATCAACTATCCAGACGAAAAGAAGATATGACATATAAAAAACAAAGGACAATATGGTTGAAGTACTGCATTTACAGTAATAATACTGAAAGTTAATGGATTAAACTCCCCAATCAAAGAAACAAATTGGCAAAATGGATTTAAAAAATGTAACATGATCCAACCAGATGTTGTTTACAAAAGACTCACCTTAAACCCAAAGACACAAATAGGTAGAAAGTGAAAGGTTGGGAAAAAATATCCCATGCAAATAGTAACTATAAAGAGCTGAGTAGCTATACTAATATCAGACAAAATAGACTTTAAGTCAAAAGCTTAAAGGGACAAAGAAGGACACTATACATTAATAAAATCCACCAAGAAGAAATAACAATCGTAACTATTTAGGCATCTAACAATGGTGCCTGAAAGTACATAAGGCAAACAATGGAAAAACTGAAGGGAGAAATAGGAACCTCTGCAATACTAGTTGGAGGCTTCAATACACCACTCTTATCAATAGACAGACTAGACAGAAGATCAAAAAGTAAACAGAGAACTTCAATAATATGATAAGTGAACTAGACCTAACACATATACAGAACATTCTTCTCAAGTGTACATAGATCCTTCTCCAGGATAGACCACATGTTGGATCACAAAACAAATATCAATAAATTTTAAAAATATTGAAATTATACAAAGCATCTTTTCTGACCATAATGAAATAAAGTTGGAAAGCAATAACAGGTGGAAAACTGGAAAACCCACAAATAAATGGAAGTTAAAACACTCTTAAACAATCGGTGGGTCAAAGAAGAAATTTTAATGGAAAGAGTAAATATCTTGAGATGAATGAAAAGAAGAATACACATATCAAAACTTATGAGATGCAGTGAAGGCAGGGCTGAGAGGGAAATTTATAGCCTTAAATGCTTACTTTGAAAAAGACAGACAGACCTAAAATCAAAGACCTAATTGCACACCTGGAAGAACTAGAAAAAGAACAAACTAATCCCAAAGCAAGCAGAAGGAAAGAAATGACAAAGATTAGAGCAGAAATAAATGGAATTGAGGATATAAAACAATAGAGAGGATTAACAAAACCAAAAGTAGCTGCTCTTGAAAAGATCAATAAAATTAATAAATCCTTAAACTGACTAAGGAATAAAGAGAGAAGATGCAAATAAATAAAATCAGAAATGAGAGGGGGGATGATACAACTGACCTCACAGAAATAATTAAGGATCATAAGAGGATACTATGAAAAACTGTATGACAACAAATTAGACTTCCGGAATAAAATAGACAAATTTCTAGACACCTACAAACAACCTAGACTGACTCTAGAAGAAACAGAAGTTGTCAACAGACCAATTACAAGTAAAGAGATTGAGTTTATCATCAAAAACCTCTTGTATTAGTCAACCAAAGGGGTGCTGATGAAAAGTACCAGAAATTGGTTGGTTTTTATAGAGGGTATTTATTTGGGGTAGAAGCTTACAGTCAGAAGGCCAAAGAGACTAAATTACTTCCCTCACCAAAGTCTGTTGCCATGTGTTGGAGCAAGATGGCTACCAGTCTTTGCAAGGGTTCAGCCTTCCTCTTCAGGCTCTTTGGTCCCAGCTTCTTCTGGTCTCAGCTGTAAGATGGTATAAGGCTCGTCTCACTCCCCAGGGCTTGTTTCTTCCCGGGCTCAGCTGCTCTGGTCTCTCCACAAGGTCAGCTGTAGGCTATCAGGCTCTCTCTCTTCCCAGGGCCTCTGCCGTGTCTGTGGAGCCACCTCTATTCCTCTGTGTTCTGCTCCTGTGTATTTACTTCCCAGGGCTCCAGCATCAAAACTTCAACTCTCCCCTCTGCCTTGTCATTTTCTCTGTGAATCCCCACCCCCTTGGTGGGCAGGGACTCAATGTCCTACTGACATGGCTGAATCAAAGCCTTAATCATAATTTAATCAAGTGAAAGTGAAACCTATGAATCTAAGACAATCCAATATGCCCAGAGGAACAGACCAGTTTACAAACATAAGCCAATACCTATTTTTGGAATTCAAAAACAATACCAAACTGCTACACCTCCCAACAGAGAAAAGCATGCTTTTTCTGTAAACCTATAACTTCTCTAAGTTAAAAATATTTAAAAATAGGACCTATTTCACAGGCCTGTCTATTGGGTGTTTTAAATGAGGTAATCCATGTAAATTGCTTCACACAGTGCCTGCAACATAGAATCTCTCAATAAATGCCGACTACTACTGTTTAAAAAATAGTATAATTATAAAAATTGCTATCATCAATTGTAACAAATGTCCCACGTTAATACAAGGTATTGACGGTCAGGTGGTTTATGGGAATCCTGTATTTTATGAATGATTGTTCTGTAAACTCATAACTTTTTTAATAAATTTTTTTTTAAGAAGTAAAAGCCTTACAGTTTTGAAGGATTTATATCTCATCACCTTCCCAAGTTAGTTGTGGACTTTGGGCAAGGATTTAAACTTAATGAATTCCGATTTGCTATTTTGTGAAAAAAGGTATAAACTTGTCTTACCTTTCTTTTGGTGAGATTTTAATTAATTAATATATCTAAAAGTGACTGTTCTTGATACAAACTATATTGATGATATAGTTTTTCATGATATTTATAGAAAACAAGCAAATCTAAGGACAGCAAAACCTGAAAAAGTCCAAGTATCTATAATTCATGCAGACATCATGCAGCAGAGGGAATAGATGTGTTCCTGGTTCATTTGCAGGGTTCTAATGAGTTGAATAACAAGTGATGTTTATTTATAGGCAAGTCTTTCCATTTGTTCACTTGGGTGAGAAGTTTTCATGGACAATCATGATAGGTAGTCACTGTGTATAGACTGCCTTGTCAGGAATTATAAATCTCTCCTGAAGGAAAAGAGAATGCAGAGAAGAGGAGAAAGAAGATTCTGGCATTCTGTAGACTAGAGAGATCAGGTGGGAGGAGCTGAATTTCTATGTATTTGATGGGAGTTTTAACACAGTCACTGCATGAATCTAAGCTCTGACATGTTAATATCTGCTGTGAATGAAGAGTACTTTGACATAGTGGATAAAAAAAGTTCTTTGAAATCACCGGGATTTAATCATTTAATCCATTTTTGTAATGTTTTGCATATTCAAATTGACAAATGTCTCTCTAAACAATTTTATAGAATTTTAACATTCACCTTTTCTGTTTCTTGTGGGTCTTGTTCATCAATTTTTTCACAGATTATTTCTTCTTTTCAGTTTATATTTTTAGGTCAGATTGTAGAATTGAAGGGAAATTAAAGAAAGGACAGAGGTTAGGGCACAAGGCAGTCAGAAGAGAACAAAGAGTGATTAAATGAAATTTCAATCATGTGGAGACCTGTACTTTGATGGCTATGTCAGCTTGAGAGAAGAGCATCCAGAGTTTTTGAAAATTTAGAAAAATAGCTATCAACAGGAATTTTACCTTATTTTTAAGTGAGACAGATATTGAAGTCAAATATTTGTCATTTGACCAACCTCAGTCAGTATCAAGTATTACAGACAGAAGAATTCATGGAGAAACGCAATTGCTTTATAACTATAGCTGAAATTAAACTGTTTTGGATTGTGGATATTTTTCATAGCAACATATCTTAACAAACAACCACTGACTTATTTAGGAAGTATATATTAAGGGCATAGTATCATGCTAAGCACTAGTGTAGAGGAATCAAAATATATTTTCTACAGTTTTTACACGTACTAATTTTCTAACTTTTGAAACTACAAGATGTACTGAGATGATAAAAGTTTTTAGAGCTGGGATAAGGCAGTGACTATCAAATAGATGGGGTATACAATAAGTATAGAAGGAGGCCAATGGAGGGAAGGATCACTAGGAGTGTTAGAGAGGATGGGAGATTTGGGCTGAGCTGGAGGTTGAGTTGGACGTAGAAGACAAATAGGAGGAAGAAGTATGACATAGTCAGCTAGAATGTGTGATGTGTGTTTGGTCAACAACAACTGAACCATCTAGACTCTAATACGTGTTTTGGTTTGTGGAGGAGGGATTTAAAAGGTGGGTTGTAGCTAGATTGTGTCAGGCTTTGACTATTAGGCTAAGGAATTTGAAATTTACAGAGGCTCTGTTAAAAGTTTTTTTTATTGATATTATGAAAAGGGAGTTTCAGGATGTTTTATGCAGGATGGATTAGAGGAAGAAGAAAGCAAGGGAAGGAATATCATAGCAGTGAATCAAAATAATACATAAATGAACTGAGAGTGATTCCAGAGTAGAATGTTTATGATAATGAAAGTAAAGAGAAATTAAAAAGACTTGTTGATTGATTATATATAAGAATAATAGGAGGAGTTAAAATACAGAAAATAAATTATGGAGAAAGTGTGGATCAGGATTTACTTGAATATGGTGTAATAATTTATAAAAATAAGGAATTCAGAGGGAGAGTTGGGTTTTAGGTTAAAATAGTGGACTGCATTTAAAAATGGTTAAGTTTAAGGCTATGGCAAGATATCATAATGTAAAGGCCTGTCAGATAGTTGGAAATATGTAAATGGAGTTCAGAGGAAGATTAAAAGTAGAGATATAAATTTAGGAGTAATTCATATACTCTTTGAAGCCTCAAGACTGAATGAAATTTCTTAGGAAATTAGTTTAAAGAAATAAAGCCCTGAATACTGAAAAATCTTCACATTTAAGGGCTAAGGTTGATGCCAACATTTACTAAGCAACCATTTATATTACCTAATTTAAATTAATAAAAGCTGGGGAAGCTTTAGAAAGAATGCTGTTAAAGAGGTTTAGAGAAGGGATAGACTGTAAAACTTCATGGAGACTGTAGCATTTTGGCATTATTTATGAATTCCAAAAATAGATATTGGATTATGCTGGTGAACTGGTCTTTTCCTATGGGAAAATTAGATTATACTGGATTCAGAGATTTTGCTTTTACTTGATTAAACAATGATTAAGACTTTGATTGGGCCACGTCAGTAGGATGTAGAAACCACACTGCAGAGAAGGGAGGTGGGAGTCTTGAGCTGGAACCCTGGGAAGTAAGCACACAGAGGAGCTTGGTCGTGAGGAAAGAGAGAAGGCCCCAGGAAGTGAAACAAGCCGTTGATCTAATAGTCTACAGGTGGCCTTGTGGACATAACAGAGCAGCTGAGTCTGAAGAGATGCAAGCCCCGGGAAGAGAGGAACCCAGGAAGCCTGAACCCTTGCAGATGTCTGCAGTCATCTTGCTCCAACACGTGGCCATAAACTGGTGAGGGAAGTAACTTACACTTTATGGCTGGTAACTGTAAGCTTCTACCCCAAATAAATAACCTTTATAAAAACCAACCGATTTCTGGTATTTTGCATCAGCACCCCTTTGGCTGACTAATACAGAGACACTGAGAATAGAAAAGTTCATGAAGAAAGGACTGGTGTTGGCTGGTGGAGAAAGATCAATGATAACAGATAACCAGAATAATTTATGGTTACTTTTACTAAGAAATAACTGGTAATCATTGAAGGTTGATGTTTCCTCAGTAAGAAATCATGGAACACAATAGAATGCCTAGACTTAGAGCTCAGGACTTTTCACCATCCATTGCCATGTATCTTGTTAGAAATTGGAGATCAATGTTGTAATGGATCAACTCTGGAAGAACAATTTTTGATTTGTGAAATATATGCCAAATACAATTGATGAAATGATTTTTATTAGGAAACTGCCTTTTATTAAGAATTTTCCATTTATTTAGATTGAAGTGTATTTAGGATGGAACAGTGACAAAATTTCCTTTGATAATCTAGGTTTTATAAAATGGAAAAGGATTTGGATAGTCAGAGGTATTAGCGAAGTTAGTTTTGAAAGGATAAGTTTAAAGAACGTAAGCAGAATATTTGTTATTTTTATATGTCAAACACTGCCATCACAGGTGCTTTATTTTCACAATCCTCTTATGCTACCTTCACCAAGTTTAAGTGTTCTACTCTAAAAGAACTGCAACTAACTTGGTGCCACACACAGAACTCATATGGTATATAGCGTGCCATTTAAGGGGTAATTAGCCAGTGGTAAATGTTTCTCAAAGTGTGGTCCATGGACCTTTGCATCAAAGAGCCTTCTGAGATACTCATATTCTGGACCAGGAGAAAGAAAAAACATCTAGAAATGACATAGAGGAGGGAATTCATGAAACCAGGAGATGCTTATAAAAAGCAGATGAGGATGTCCGAATCTATACTTACAGAAATCAGAATCCTAGGAGTTGAACCCAAGGAACTGTATTTTGGAAAGAAGAAAATCCAGGCTATGCACAGACATTAAAATTGTAATGAAGTTTTAAAATTAAAATTAAAATGTAATAAAATTTTAATGTATATGTGTGTATTTATCCTGGGATTCTTGTGTTTGAATCTACCTCTCCCCCTCGTCTGTTAGTTTTCATAGCAAGTATTTTCTCACATTTTGGGTTTCATGAAAGGATTAAATAGGACCACATTGGAAGTGTTTTCTGACATTACTTGCTCCTCATTTTAAGTAACTTGTTATTCTGTTACATTGTCAGAGACTGAAAATGTGGGTAGATTCAATATCAGAAGAGAGTCTGGCATCCTTATCAACTACTTTTAGAGCCTTCTGTAATGTTCACATTCTGGAGCATGAGAGGAAAACAAGTCTAGAAATGACACAGACCAGGGGAATCCATGAGACCCGGAGAAAATGCAAAGAGAGACATTGCGGAAGCCAAAGAAAGGGAGTATTTTAAAGTGGGCTATGTAGGAAAATGCTAGAGAGAAAGATATTTTAAAGATATTTTAAGTCTAAATTATATTTGTAGACTTCTGTTGTCATATATGATGAAATATTATTTTTTAAAAATCTTGGCCTAGCTTCTAAATAGTGCATTCCTTTATTGGTCTCTGTTCACTAGAGTAAATCATACTGTGCTGCTTCAAAAGGGAAAGAATTTTAGCAATTTTGTTTTAGCTTGTGACCTCACAGGAGGGAAGTAATTTTTAGAGCAAATCTTCTAAGATTTAATATAAGATAAACAACTCTTTTCATCAAACATAATATTAAATATAACAGAACTGCAAGTATAAGAATTCATTTTAATATTAATATAAAATCAAGCAAAACTTCTTCAGTCTGATTACTGTCATGTGAAAAGATGAAAGGCTCAGGAAATAATTAACAATTAGTTAAAACTTGAAATAGGCAAAGTAAATATGTTGAAAACTTATAGATTATTATTCATTTATATTATAATGTTATCATTGTCTTCAGACAATCAGAAAAAATGAAATAGTAATTTCATAGAAGCTATGATAAATGCAAGGGGTGAGAACTTTGTTGTGATGATTTTTAGAAAGGTGAGAAGGATCCTAGTTTTTGGTTGTTGACATCAAAAGTAACTTGATATGCATTCATTTAAGAAAGTATTCGTCAAGTACCTACTGTGTACTTGGCACTCTTCTGGGCCTAGGGGTTAAAGCAATGATACAGGGCAACGGAGAAATAAAACAGGAAAAGAAGACTGGAAGTGGCAGCAAAAAGGGGTGGGGTTACAGTTTTACATAATGGAGTCAGAGAGGGCGTCACTGAAAAGGTGATAGTAACACTAGTCATTAGAACATGTAGATTGAGCTATGGAATATATTGGGCCACAAGCCTGGGGAAATGCATTCTGGATAAACTGAACCACAGGTCCAAATGTCCTGGACCAGCAACATTCCTGCCATATTCAAGGAACAGCAAAGAAGTTGCTGAGGCTGGAATGGAGTTTTTGAGGGGTTCAGTAGCAGGAGATGATGCTGGAGAGGCGAAGGGGGCTGGATTACTAGGGCCTAGTAGGCCATTAATAAGTACCCTGTTTTTTACTCTAAGTAAGATATCCCAGTGGAATACGAAGAGAAGACTACAGGATCTTTTATTCTCAAAGGAACATGCTGGCTGCTGGGTTAGGAAAAGATTATAGTGAAGTAAGGGCATAAGCAGGAAGACCTGTTAAGAGATTACAACAGTAATTCAGGTGAGAAATGATGGTAGCCTGAACCAAAGTGGTGGTGGTGAAAAGTGGTGGGATTCTGGATTTATTTTGAAAGCAGAACTGATAGAATTTGTTGATAAATTAGATGTAGTTTAAGAGAAATAGAGAGGAGACAAAATGAGTCTAAGGATTTCAACCTGAACTAGAAGAATGAAGGTACTATTTACTGAGATGAGAAAGACTGCAAAAGAAGCATATTTGGAGTGAGAGAGATTGTGGGAAGATGGCAGAGTGGAGAGCTCCAGGACTCAGTCCTTCCACCAAAGCAACTATTATCCAGTCAAGAATTGACAGAAACAACTATTGTGAAACTTTGGAAGCCAGAAGAACACTGTACAGCAGCCAGGGAAGAATGGGAGGAAGAGGCTGAAAAATTATGGTAAAGAACAGTAAATTGATTTCTCCATGTGGTGGCTACTGGTGCCCACCCCCCACTATCAGCAGACTATCATGGGGTCCAGCCCCTGGCTGGCTTGCTGATGACAAAAAGGGGCATAAAATCCTTTCCTAAGAAAAGGGGTGAGCCTGGTGATCACTGATCACAGCATTTACATAATGACTTTGGATTGCTGGGGGCACAGCTCTGAGAAAAGGCATTGTTTTAACTGGACCCAGACAAAGGAAGTGGCGACCATTGTTTCAACCTACCCCCGAAAAAGGCCAGAGGGCAGGAGACTTAAAGACAATATGCTTCCATAGGGCTGTGCGGGACAGTTAGTTGAAGGACTGCATTTGCTGGGCAGGCCAAGAAAGCCCAGCTTTGGGGAGCCGTGAAAGAAGCTCTTGGTGCCCTTCCCCAGGGCACATTGGAGCTGGCTTGTTCACCCTTTGTAGGTCCCTGGCCTGTTTTGGCTGGGAAAGATGGACTTGGGAAAGTCCTCTCCATCCTGCCTCTCCTCCCAGAAGGTGAAAGCAGCTTGAAACAACAAAATGAGTGAAAGAAATTATAAAGGTGGACAATCTGGGGCAAGGCCTTCTCATCTTCAAACACCTGGGAGAGAGAGGTCTGTCTCTTGGGAAACAGAGTGGACAACCAAACTTCTGTAAACAGGGGAACTCCAAAACAACTAACAGGCAATAGCCCAGGACAAGACACAGGCCCAGAAAGACAAAGAAACCCCTACACAGCATTTGTCTTGGGCAGAACTTCCTATAGGAGGGCTGAAGCTCAAGAAAATCTCTGTCTTATCACCAGCTGGTTACAAAATCAAGAAATATAAATCCTAGGGAATAAATCCCAGAGTTAACATTTTAAAATATTAAAATATACAATGTGAAAAAAAAAAAGGAGAGAAACCAAGGCAAACAAGAAACAGGAAATGAAGGCTCATCCAAAAGAAGAGGATAAAAATCCAGAAAACATTAACAAAGATCAGAATGTGGACATACTGAACCAAGCCTTTAAAAAATATTAAAAATGCTGAAGGAGATGAAGGTAAATACAGAGAAAGATACTAAAGGGTATCACAAAAACAACGAATGAGCAATATAAAAATCATAGTAAAGGGATAGAAATTTTTAAAAGGAACCAAACAGAACTACTGGAGTTGAAGACCATAATAACTGAAATGAAAAATTCCCAAGAGGGTGTCAAGAGCAGATTGGAGCTGGAAGAAAAAATAATCAGTGAACTCAAAGATAAGACACTTGGAATGAGATAGACTAAGGAACAAAAAGAAAAAAATAATCATAAAAAGTGAAAATAACCTAAGACACCTTTGGGATACCATCAAGCACATCAATATATACATTATGGGAATCCTAGAAGAAGAAGGAGAGAAAGGGACAGAAGGAATATTCAAGGAAATAATGACAAAGAACTACTTAAACGTAGCAAAAGATATGAATATGTACATCCAAGAAGCCCAGAGAACACCAAACAGAATAAACATGAAGAAAAATAACCCTGTCATATATTGATCACACTATTGAATGTTAAAGACAAAGAGAGAGAGAGAGTTCTGAAAACCACAAGAGAAAAACAGCGTGTTATGCACAAGTGAGTCCCAATTAGATTGTGTGCAGATTTCTCATTAGAAACCATGAAGGCAAGAAGGCAGTGGGGTGACATACTTAAAGTACTGAAAGAAAACAATAGCCAACCAAGAATTTTATATCCAGTAAGACTTTCTTTAAAAAATGAGAGATTAAAACATTCCCAGATAAACAAAAGCTGAGGGAGTTCATCACCACTAGACCTGCCCTACCAGCAATGCTAAAGGGAGTTCTTCAGATTGAACAAAAAGGACACTAGACAGTGGTTTAAAGTAGCATAAAGAAAGACCTGCATTGAAGGTAAACATTTGGGTAATTATAAATGCTAGTATTATTGTAATGTATTGTTTGGTATGTAACTCTACTTCTTACTTCCTACAAGAGCTAAAATGCAAATGCATAAAAAGTAATGATAAATCAATAGTTGTGGACATACAATCTACAAAGATATACCTAGTAATAAGGACAAAAAAAGGTGGTAGGTAGGATAGAGAGGTATAAGAAAACTATACATGTATGCCATTTAAGTTAAATTGGTATCAACCAAATATGATTATAATATATTTAGGATGTTAAATTTTAATCCCATGTTAAATGCAAAGAAAATAGATGAAAAATATATCCTGATAGAAAAGAGAAGGCACTCAGTATGGAACAACACAAAGAAACAAATAAATATAAAAGTAGGCATTAACAGAAGAAATGGGGGACCACAAAGGTATAAGACATACAAAGCTTAAATAGCAAAATTATGGAAGAAAGTCTCATATCATCATTAGTGACTTTAAATGTAAATGGATTAAACTCTCCACTCAAAAGGCAGAGATTAGCAGAATGGATAAAAAAGTAGGACCTAACTATATGCTCTCTGCAAGCGACTCTCCTTAAATTCAAAGATACAAGTAGGTTGAAAGTGAAAGAATGGAAAAATATATACCATGCATGTTGTAACCAAAAGAAAGCTAGGGTAGCTACACTAATATAAGGTAATAGATAATAAATCAAAAAGAGTTATGAGGAACAAAGACGGTCATTTTATACTGATACAGGAGACAATTCAACAAGAAGATACAACAACTCTAAATATATAATGGGCCTATCAGCTAAGCCCCAAAATATATGAAGCAAATACTGACAGATTTGAATGGAGAAATTGATGGGTCTACATTTTTAGTAGAAGATTTAATAAACCACTTTCAATAATGGATAGTCCAAAGACAATAAGAAAATACAAGACTTGAATGATACTGCAAACCAACTAGAACTAAATAGAACACTTCACCCAACAAAAACAGAATGCACATTCTTTTTGAGAGCACATGGATCATTCTCCAGGGTAGAACATATGTTAGGTCACAAAACAAGTCTCAGTAAAGTAAAAAATATCAAAATGACACAATGCATATACAGCAACCACAATGGAATGAATCTAGAAATCAATAACAGAGAGACAGAGGAAAACTTCACTGTTTAATTAAACAATATACTCTTAAACAAGCAATGGGATAAGGAGGAAATCCCAAGTGAAATTAGGAAATATCTTGAGGCAAATGAAACTGAAAATACAATATACCAAAACTTATGGGATACAGCAAAGCCAGTGCAGAGAGGGAAATTAGCTCTAAATGCTTACATTAAAAAAGGAGAAAGACTCCAAAGCAGAGAGCTAGCCTCACAACTGGAAGAACTAGAAAAAGAAGCACAAACTAAATGCAAAGTGAGCAGAAGGAAGGAAATAACAAAGATTAGAGTGAAGATAATTGAAACTGAAAACAAACAAAAAAAGCTACAGAGAGAATCAACAAAACCAAAAGTTGGTTCTTTGAAAAGATCAATTAAATTGACAAACCTTCAGCTATACTGACAAGGGATAAAAAGAGGGAGGATACAAATAATGAAAATCAGAAATGAAAGGGGGACTGTTACTATCAATCTTGCCAAATTAAAAAGGAATATAAGAGGATACTATGAAAAACTTAAAAAAAATAAATTAGGTAACTTACATGAAATGGACTTAAGAAGAAATAGAAGATCTCAAAAAACCAATTACTAGCAAAGAGATTGAAACAGTAATAAAAAAAAAAAAACAACCCTTCCCCAAAAGAAAAGCCCCAGGCTTTATGGGGGAATTCAACCAAACAGTCCAAGAAGACTTAACTCCAATTATGGTCAAACTCTTCTAGAAAATTGAAAAGGAGAAAACAGTCCCTAATTCACTCTATGAGGCCAACATCATCCTCCTACAAAAAAAGATAAAGATACTGCAGGAAAAGAAAACCACAGACCAATATCTCTTAGGAATATAGATGCAAAGATTCTCAACAAAATGAACCTAACAGCATATTAAAAGAATTATACACCATGATCAAGTGGGATTTATGCTTGGCATGCAAGGTTCGTTCAACATAAGAACATCAATGGACACCACATTAACACAATGAAGGGAAAGAACTCATGATCATCTTGCTTGATCCAGAAAAGGCATTTGACAAAATCAAGCACCACATCTTGATAAAAACATTTAGAACACTAAGAATATAAGGAAACTTCCTGAACATGATAAAGGGCATATATGAAAAACCCACAGCTAACATCATACTCAATGGTGAAAGACTGAAAGTGTTCTCTCTAAGATCAGAAACAAGACAAGCATGCCAACTGTCATCACTGTTATTAAACATTGCACTGGTAGTTCTTGCTGGAGCAATTAGGAAAGAAAAAGAAATAAAAGGCATCCAAATTGGAAAGGAGGAAGTAAAACTTTCCATATTTGCAGATGACCTGATTCTATATATAGAAAATCCTGAAAAATCTACAATGAAGCTCCTATCACTAATAAATGAGTTTAGCAAAGTGGCAGGGTACAAGATCAATACCCCAATATCAGTATTGTTTATATACATAAGCAATGAACAATTGGAAGAAGAAATCAAGAAAAAATTCCATTCACAATACCAACAAAAAGAATCAAATATCTAGGAATTAATCTGAATAAGGATGTAAAAACCTTGTATGCAGAAAACTACAGTACTCTGCAAAATGAAATCAAAGCAGACATAAGCAAATGGAAGGACATTCTATGTTCATGGATTGGAAGACTATATATCTTTAAGATGTCAATCTTAACCAAAGCAATTTATACTTTCAATGCAAACCCAATAAAAATCCCAATAACCTTCTTAGCAGAAATGGAGAAGCAATCAAATTTATATGAAAGGATAAAAGAGGCCCTGAATAGTTAAAGCCATCTTGAAAAAGAAGAATGACACTGGAAGACTCTCACTTCCCAATCTTAAAACTATTACAAAGCCACA
>JAQZBX010065340.1:0-16331 GCA_029593785.1 Cabassous unicinctus | reverse complement strand
CTGCACAATGGAAATTTCAATTAATGGGATGATGAAATACCCAGGAGAAGATGGATACCCAAAATATAGATAGAAATTCTTCTTTCTGCCTAATGAAATCCTCAGTTTTCCCTTCAAGGATCCAAATAAGTGGAAGAGAAGACTCCTGTCATTGCTGAAGGCAATATCTTTTGTTGATTGTAGATGCAATCAGCCAAATGCAATCAACTGAATAATGATTTAAACCCATCTAGGAAATACCTTCACAGTAACAATCAGTCCAAAGTTTTCTTGACAAAACAACAAGCCACACAACCCAGCCAAGTTGACACATGAAATTAACCATCACAATCCACACCTATAAACTTGTCACCCATAGACATATCCTTAAATGATAACTAATTCCTAAGAAAAATCAATAACATATACATACTTTCACCTAACATAATTCAACTGTCCTAAAACTTTGATAACACTTTCTCTAGAAGAGGATGCAAGCATGTAGGACATATTAATTATTATCCTTGATATCTTGTAACTTAAATACTATGGCATAAAATTAATACAATTTATTTCATATGACAAAGGATTAAGGAAGGTGAAAACAACAAGGATATTTTCTTTATGTGAATATACAAACATATACATAACAAAGCATGGAAGAAATAATCATTCCACTCCTTATTTCTGCAACTGGTTATGTTTAAAAAATTTCTTCCTCTAATCATCCCGTATTCACTGTACCCTCAGCAAGCACTTCATCTAAATCATGGCTATTTGCCTGGTGTGGTGACCTACGTCTTCATTTGTGAAAGGATAGGCTATTAGTAGTCTGTCTGGGTTTTTTTTGTTTTTTTTTCTTTCAGTTTTCCATTGACTTTAATCACAGGGCATGGTAGTATTGAGAGATACCCTAAGGGATCTCCTATACTCCAAGAAAACTCTTCTTTGCCTACATCACATAGTACCAGTTCTATTTCCATTTAAAATCAGATCATTCACTGAAGCCACTACAGATTATTCTTTCTTTCTCTGTTGATTCAGAGGAATGAAGAGCCCAAAGTGGTCCATTGTCAATCTTCTTTTCTAGCTCAATGAAAACATTGATTTGTCTCTTTATGGGAACACTCTCCTTTAAAAAACATGACATCTAGATCAGCAAAGCATAAGGCTAAAGATACAGGAAGAACAAATTTTCTAATGAATCACTAGGGGTGATAGTGTATGGTCCTGCTCCATTTCCATACCTTGATTCCTGGTATGATCTAAATCAACATCCACTCTATTGTGCTATGGAAAACAGCACAATAGAGTGGATATTGATTTAGAGCATATACAGCCTCCTGGGGAACATTTCCTCAGTACTGCAAGGTATTGCCACTCAGCTACTAGAATAATTGAGTCTTCCAAAGGCAATTCCACTGTTTTATCAATCCATATGCATCAGAACAATGGAGAATTTTGTAAGACCAGTGAATTCCATGTGCCCATTCCCACATTTCCTTTGCTGTAAAGTGAGTTCTTTGATCAGAAACAATGTTTGGTATGATACCATGATGGTGGATCAGGCATTCTTTAAGTCCAGGGATGATAGTTTCACAGAAGCACTGTATGCAAGGAAGAAAGATTCATATCCAGAGGACAGATCTATTTGTGTAGGGAAAAAATACAGCCCCTTCCATTATGAAAGTTGTTCAATGTATATAACCTGTGATCAGGTAAGAGGCTGCTTCCCTTGGGGAATGGTGTCATATCAGGGACCAAGTGTGGGTCTCTGCTCCTGGCAGACTGTACACTCAGCAGTGGATGTAGCCAAGTCAGCCTTGGTGAGGGGAGGTCCATGTTACTGAATCCATGCATAATCTCCATATCTACTACCACCGCCACTTTGTTCATAAGCCTTTTAGAAAATGACAGCAGTGGCTGGGGAAAAGGGTCACTGATAACCACAGAATCAGTCATCTTATCCACTTGATTACTAAAATCCTCCTCTACTAAAGTCTCCCTTTGGTGAGCATTTACATGGGATTCAAATCCTTCCTGGTTTTTGCCCATTCAGAAAGGTCTAAACACATACCTCTTCCCCAGATATCTTTGTCACCAATTTTCCATTCATGTTCTTCCCAAAACCCTGATAATCCAGTCAAGTCATGGGCCACATCCCATGAATCAATTAATATACATATGCAGTTCAGGCCATTTAACCTTCTAATCAAAATGAATAACAAGGAGCACTGCTAGGAATTCTGTCCACTAGAATGATTTCCCTTCACCACTGTCCTTCAGGGACATCCCAGAAAGGAACTGTAGTGCTGCAGCTGTCCACTTACAGATGGTACCTGTATATCATGCAGAAACATTCCATAACAAGGTCCAAATTTTCTTTCCTCAGTCAACTCATCATAGGGATCTCCCCTGAGACCACTGCTGCTGCCTGGAAAAGAGAAGTATTGAGTTAGGAGTGGAAGCTATGGATGTTTGTGTCACTTCCTCCTGCAACATACTTGTGCCTTCAGGACCAGCATGAGCCAGAACTCTTGTATACAAGTTCCATTTAATGATGGATTGTTGCTGTGCACACCCAACATAATGGTTTGGTGGATTGGAAAATATCTAGCACATGGGCAACTCAGGTCACATGACAACTTGTTGGCTCATGGTTTAGTAAGTGTTCAGCCTTATTAAGGTCCATAGCAGGGGTAAAGGACTGGTTCCTCAGTGTCATCCTCTTCCATGAGATGCTCTACCAGATGGTGGATGATGGACATCCTTTCCCCCAAGTTATCATATCCAAGGGTTGTGTTATTGGCATCAAAATGGACAAGTGTGTAGTATTCCTGGTAGGAACAAATGGCAAACTATGACCCAAATTCAGGGTGGGGTCTCTGAGCACTGTAACTAGTACAAGAAAGATGGAACTGACTTTGCAAAGTGGAGCTGTGTGTTGAAGATCAGGGATCACATCCCCTCTGCCCTTGCCATCATGGAGAAAACCAATATGATGGCCCACTATGCCAGCCTCTCCCAGAAAATGGCATTTTGCTGATCATGGAGATGGAGATCTTCCCTGAACGGGACCAAGACTTGAAGTGGTGTCAGTAGGTAACTGAGAAGACTTAAAGTGTTGTCAGTATGTAACCGAGAAGGTGCTGGCTGCTGTTTACAAGGCTCTGAGTGACTACCACTTCTACTTTCAAGGTACTTTACTGAAGCCCAATATGGTAACCCCGGGCCATGCATGTACCCAGAGGGTTTCTTCTGAACAGATTGCCATTTCAACTGTGCACCCTGCTGTCCATGGAGTCACCTTACTCTCTGGAGGCCACAGTGAGGAGGAGGCATCCATCAACCTGAATGCCATCAAATGCTCCCTGCTGAAGCCATGGGGCCTGACCTTCTCCTATGACCATGGCCTGCAGGCCTTTGCCCTGAAGGCCCAGGGTGGGAAGAAGAAGAACCAGAATGTTATTCAGGAAGAGTATATCAAGCGAATCCTGGCCAACAGTCTCACCTGCTAATGGAAGTATATCCCAAGCAGTCAGGCCGTAGCAGCAGCGAATGATGCCCTCTTTGTCTCTTACCATGGTTACTAAGCTAAGTTGTTCTAAGGCCACCCCCTCAATGCTCCAGGCACCTGCTCCCTCATACTCTCACCCTTGAGGAGGGGCATCATCTGAAGTTCTAGGCTGCTCTTCCCCATCACACTCACCTCCCTTATGACATTGGTGTGTGTTGTTGTTATATATGCTAACTCCATTACACTTTCCAACCAACTGCCAATAAACACCTATTATGGGAGAAAATAAACCTCAAAAGGAGGGAACTTATCCTTATCTATAGAGCATGGCAAGGCTTTGATCCAAATTCCTAAGGGTCTGTATTGTGATTTTCCCTTAGGGCTATGCCAAAGGTTCTAAATAGCCTCTCTATTTGCCACTGAAACATCCATCACCATTCCATCTCTCAGGTCATTGGGCCCAAATAGCAGAGCAGCTTGCATGGCAACTTAAACGGGTGCGGAGCCAATTCTTGTACAAGTCATCATCCATAGCTAGTAGCGTTTCAGGTCACTTGGTAAATGTGCTGATATACCATACCCAAATGAGGTAAATGTTGCCTCCAAAATCCAAAGAGGCCAAATAGGTGTTTTGCCTCCTTTTTATTTGTTGGAGGAACGAGATGCAGCACCTTAATTTTCACCTTAGAAGGGATATCTGGAAATGACCTGTACCTCTAGACACCTAGATTTCACTAAGGTGGAAGGTTCCTGAGTTTTTGTTGATTTTTCCTGCCACCTTCTGACATGCAAATGTTTTACCAGGGATTCTAGAGTATTTGTTACTTCTTGCTCACTAGGCCTCATCAACATTATGTCATAAAAAAAATGGACCAGTGTGATGTTTTGTGGAAAGAAAAGGTGATCAAATTACTTAGAGTTGATTATGAAATAAGCCTGGAGTGTTATATACACCTGAGGTAGGACAGTGACAGTGTATTTCTTTCTGGCATTTCCAGCTGAAAGCAAACTGTTTCTGGTGATCATTACTAACATGTATTAAAAAAAAAAAAAGAATTTTCCAGATTGTTAGCTACATACCATGGATATTAGTTTCCCAACTTCTAAAACAAATACCATAAAATGGGTTGGCTTTAAAAGTGGGAATTTATTGGCTCACACTTTTGAGGCTAGACATCCAAAATCAAAGCATCAACAAAGCAATATTTTATCATTGAAGACTGTGGGAATCTTGGGATGGCTGCCAGCAATTCTTGGGTCCTTGGTTTGTCTCTCAAACAGCAGTGCACATAATGACATCATCTCCTTTCTCTTCTGGTTTTGTTTTCCTTCCAGCCTTTCCCTGTGGCTTTCTCTCTGTGGCCTTCTGTATAAGGCCTCTAGTAACAGGATTAAGATCTATCGCGATTCAGTTGGCTATATCTTAGGTAAAAATAGCATCTTTAAAGGCCCTATTTACAATGCGTTCACACTCACAGGAATGGATTAAGAATAAGAACACGTTTTTCTGAGGTACATAATGCAAACTATCACTCTAGTTACCAGTGGATATATTGATTTGGTAAAACAATGATACCACTTCTGGGATAACAGCTACAATTGGAATCAGCACCTGGTTATGTTCATGACAATCTGCTGTCATCCTCCAAGATCCATCTGCTTTCTGTGCAGACCAAATAAGAGACTTGAAAGGGATGTGGTGGTCATCACTAACCCTGCATCCTTCAGCTCTTTCATGAGGAACTAGTCTCTGAATTCCCTCTAGGAATCCACTATTGCTTTTGTTTCACTATTTTGCTTGTTAGAGGCAGTTAAAGTGGCTTCCACTTGGCCTTTCCTACCAAAATAGCTCTCTCTCCACAGGGAAGGGAACCAGTGTGGAGATTTCATCCATTGCTGGGTATGAATATTTCAATTTTATATTCTGGAATTGGGGAAATAACCACAGAATGGGACTGGTAACTCACTGGAATCACTGTAGAGACAGACCTGAACTATAACTCCATTGATTACCTGACCTCCATAAGTTCCTTCATTTATTGGGGAGCCACAGTGTCATTTTGGGTGTCATGGAATTAAAGTCAGTTCAGACCAAGCACTGGTAATTCCTGAAATGTCTGATCATTTCCTTTTCCCCAATGCACAATCACCCAGGTAAAAGGCCCTTGGTTTATTTAGGGATTGCTTTGAGGAAGATTAACAATATAATTTGTTTTCAATATACCAGGGTCTTTGTCCACATGTAATTTTCTTGGCTTCATTTACAGTGTTCTGGACCTGTAAGTTCTTCCAAGTCTGGAAAGTGACTGAGAGGCCATGAATTTGTATTTGTGATTCAAGTTAAGCTTTTGTTCACTTGACCTTGAAGTCTTCTGCTTATAAATATCAAGTAAGAATCTAGTAGTCTGTCCACCCATTTCACTTCTAGATATCCCAAGATCAACTAGCCAATATCACATATGATTACTGGAAAATGTGATTATTAAAAATTTATTTTCTTAAGTAGCTCTGAAAAATTCCAATAATTTCCTCAGATCAAGGTGAACTGTCTTTCTATTAACCCAATCTTAGTAGCTTACAATTTGTTCTGAGTTGCTAGAAGGACAATGACCAGATCTTTCCAGTTCTACTTCCAGGAAAATCAGGAATAAGATATCAGAAAAAATTCTCAGAATGGCTCCAGGAGCACCTTATAGTCCAGTAAATGTGTAAATTTCATCAGCCTATGACCTGGGACAACAAGCAAGAGATTGGCATGCTTGAGATAAGACAGGAGTAAGAAATTTGCCCAATCCTCCTCATGAGACCCTTTAGAAAAATTCAACATCATCACTGACATGGCAGGAATGCATCATGCAGTTATCACTTGATCCTGGGCCCTGAATCACTTTTCTATGCCTGTAAAAGCCCTAGCTCCCATTCTCAACTTGAACTGGTTTGGGGAAGATTCACCCAGTTTCTTGCTTATGCACATGCAATAAATCACCTTTTCACTGAGATATGCTTCTCATTTGTAGCACTAGAATGGGTGCGCCCTTCTATTGGAAATAGCTGTGCTTATGGTAACACAGATATCTGTGAATCCTACAATTCTGATAATAGCTTTTACTGTACTCTCCATTACAATAGCCACACCCACTGTGTCTTTGGAGATTAAGTGCAGCCACTTGGCTTCTGCCAAACCAGAAACTGATCATCCCCATCGTGTTTAAGGATCCAAGTTTGATGACAGTTCCCACACTAATTTCTCATATACAGAAGAAAGTGACTAGAGAGCCCTTCAGGGATAGTGATGGACATTCTAGACATTTCTAGGGTAGGTGAGCAGCTCCTACATGATAAATCCACTCCAACTTTCTAATCTCTCTAATTCTTTGTATACTTTCTTCTACATTATTCCAGGGCAGTTTTGGCATTTCAACCTCAATTAATGTATGTTGCTCTGGTCCATGCTTCATCCAAATACTTGAACAAATAGATACAGCCCTTCTAACACTTCAAGTTATATGATTGAGTCCAGAATCTCTGCTTAGTGGGACCTTATCAGTAAATTCAGACTGATGCAACTTTTTGTTCTTTCTACCATTATCCTGTGTCTTTCAAATCTATTCTCACACATATTCCACTTATTACTCTCTGTATGTTAGAAAACTCATGCAGTTCTTTTGGAATGAAGAGCATACCTACCCATGAGTCATAGGCTGTTCCTCACCTTTTGGGACTTGTTGTGATTTCAGTGTCATTATAGGTCTGGAATAAAAGAGGAATGATGACTGAAGATCATGAAAGGAATCAGCTGCATCTTGCAAGCCAATTACTCAGGGCATTCCATTACAGTTACATTTGCTGAAACAAGGATAATCTCTGCAGCTGGGAGTGGTAAGGTTGATTCTTCAAGTAGACTGGAGGTCAGATGGCTGATTCCTCAGGGCAGACCTTTACAGGTTTATCTGTCAAAGAACAGTCCCTGCCATCATAACCCATATGGCTCCATTCCAATTTGCAAATTCCCATTCCTTCCCAGTGAATGCCTTCACTATAACAGAAGACACCCTGAATATTAGTAACTCAATTTGCACTGTAATTCAACATTCACACATTAAGACTATGCATCTAATTTTCAGAATGCTCAAGCTTGCAGTTAAATAAGCTAAGACTTCCCTTTAGGGCACACACTGAAATTTTCATGTCCTTCATTTCATGCTTGAGATGCGAATTTGAAGTCCAGAGCTCAATCTTTTCCTTCTCTGATGACTGTGCAAACCTTGCTAAACAAACATGCACCCATTCACAAAAACACTCACAAAAATACACATATACACACAACACAAACACAACCATACATCGACAGACACACAGAGACATATATAAAGACAGACACAGACACACACAGATATGGGACAAAGGTCTGGACAGAAAGGAAATTTTTCCTACTGGTTCTCTTTTCCCAATAGCCCAGGTTCTGAATCAGGAGAATCCCATTTTTTATGATTTCTCCTTCATGCCTTCCACAGATTTAACTTTCTGGTAACTTATCCCATCAATTGACTTAAATTTGTTCTAAAGTTTAAGAGTAAGGTTCCCACCAGTACCAGTTCCCTTAGATCTCTAAAACTCTGACATATTCCAAGGTAAGACCCACAGACATGGTGCTGTTTTCATGGAGTTGTGTGCCTTGTCTATAGTGTTCAAATGTCTTTATAGCTCTCAGGAGCACACCTGTTTGAGGCTCTGTTTGCTGTGGCAGTTAGTGAGATCCCCCTGAAATGTACATAAGCATAACCCCTGGAATGGCCTCCCAATTCACTTTAAAATCTCTTAGCCAGTAAAACCCTTTTGTATTTAATTTTTCCCCCTTTTGGACAAGGATTTTTTCCAAATATCACTGGTTGGCAATTGGTAATAATCCCTCAGTGCCAAGGAGTGTCATCCCTGGGATTCATGTCCCAGGCTGGGAGGAAGACAGTGCTCTTATTTGCTGAGTTTGGCTTAGAAAGAGGCCACATGTGGGTAATAAGGAGGTTTTAAGAAGGTAATTCTTAGGCAATAGATAATATTAGACATTATGAGCCTAAGTTTCAATTTTACCACAATAAGTTTCATAAGTACAAGCAGTAATACCAAGGACTTGGTGTATTGATCTGTTTTCTTTTATTAGGCACTGCCTAGGTTTCTAGAGAATCTTGCCACTTTATTAGAGAATGTAGCATGATTCCCCAGTATGGAAAGTGATATTTTGTTACTTATTTTTCTCTACCCACTGATATAATGCCTTATGATCACATGAACATATTCATATTCCTTAGAGGTATGTCCCAGGTGCACCCTTCCCCACAAATCCTCCACCAATGTCATCCTGCACCAGTGATCTTCCCCTGCCATATTGCCAAAAGAACACACCCATTATTGTTTTCTCAACCAGAGTCCTCTACCTCCCCAGAGTTCATTTGTTCCTTCCTCTAACACTTCCCCCAGACCTATGGAGAGCCTAACTCACCCCCAAAACTACACTCACACACACACTCCAACATTGTCAACATTATTCACATTGCTGGACCACCATCACCCCATCTGCCTGATCATAGGTTCTACCCAGAGTGAGCATTGCTTCACCACTCTCTACTCACTTTCTATCTTTAAGGAGACTTGTGTGATGTTCCTTCCATGGAATCATAAAGTGTTGCTCAGTTCAGGTCACATTTGAATTGCAAATAGACAATACAGAGAAGACACACACATTGGAAATAAGGAAGGAACTAGAGGCATTAGGTGCTTTCATTTGGCAGGACATGGCCCCATCCTGAATTGTAGGGTTGAGGAGAGATGGTGGAACTTGGCGACTTCAGGATTATCAACAGGGATCACATGAATTGAAGATCAATGATCTATCATAGCTTCCTTTGCAAGTGAAGATGGGATTCATGATCACTTTGTCCCCATGTATGTAAAATAAAGCCTTTCTTCATTTTCTCGTTCCCCTAAGTCATGTTTTTGGATTTAGCCTTATTCTAGGAGTTCTGTTTTAGAGGCCTTATAATTCATGAAGGCATTCCTTCATGTGCAGCAGTCAACAAAGAATAAAGTGCAATATCATTGTGTGACTATTACAAAATTCACATGACATCTAACTCTTCTTGTATCTCCTTGCAGCTCATTTCTTAGTGTGAAATGTTGCAATAATTTTAAAATGGATCAAGAACAGTGAATCTAGTTTTGGATAGAATTCAGGAGAATTCAGGAGATATTAACAGAAAACCAACCAAGAGAGTGGCAGTTTATTTATCCACACAGTACAGGTCTACAGTTAAGCACTCTAGGGATGATATGGTAGTTCAGGAAGGTTTTTAAGGATTCAAACTCCTTGCATTGTTGAATAGCTGTTGCACTTATAGACATGAAACAATATCATACTCATGAAGAATGGACTTCAAGGATATAGTACAAAAGGATGTACAAGATGAGACATTTAAAAAATCCTATTTCCTACTATAACATTTGTAAGATCCCTTAGATCTCTAAAACTCTCCCATGGGGTGGATACAATCCTCGATATTACCTACAGAAATTTTCTCTTTTCCTCAGATAAAAAGGAGAATTATATTCTTTAGATATAAAACCATGGATGCTATGCTACTTTGCTTGATAATGATTTCCCAAAACAAATAGGAATGCCATGCTTATAACTAAAATTATTACTTGTCATTTTGTCCCTCATTTATAAAATGTTTTCTTATTATAAGAAATAAATTGAACAAAAAATCAGTCAATGATATTTGGGCAAATAAACAAAATGATGATGATGGACAACGCCCATCACAAAATGCAAAGGGTGCCTACATCTGCAAGAAAAACAGTTCCTTCCATCTGCCTTATATGATCTAAGCCTTCTCTCAATCTGAAACAGAGCAGGCATCACCATCCCAAAATTCTCAAAATTGAGGAATGAACAAACATAAGGGGGGGATTCAACCTTGGACCAAATTAGACTTATTATCAGTTTAGTAAAAGAAGAACTTGTAATATTGGTATAAAAATTGTGCTTACCACAGGTTCTTAGGGGAGGTGGAGAGAAAACAAGTGGAATATAGGGTGTTTTTAAGTCATTAGAATTCTTCTCTATGATTTTGTACTGTACCATACTCATGGAAGATGCCATTAATAGGAGAAATGTGAGAAGGGGAGGGGGTGGTGTATATGAGAATGCCCAATATTTTTTATGTAACTTTTCTGTATTATAAACTTTCTTTACTAGTAAAGTTTAAAAACTGCTCTGTGTAATGCCCCCTTCACCAACTCCCAAGATTTTGCTAAAAACCCATTAGAGTACATGAAAGAGAACAAAATATGTGAAACAAATGCCAGTTGTCTCAGCCAAGATTACCCTGGAATAGCCTATGTCTATAAAATCCCATAAGTGCATGACAGCCTAGGTAGAACAAGCAGAGACTTATCAGCTGACTGCAAACCATTGAAGAGCTCGGCAGAGATCAGCACAACTCAACATCATAGACTAAGCTACCATATTAAAAGTAATATATTAAACTCATTTTGAGGATTCTTTTCAATGCAACACTAGGTTATTGATACAATAATCATTATGAACAGAATTGAGGGCATTAATAAAATTGCTCCTTACTTTAAGTCTTCTTTCAGATATTGGAAGACAGCTTTCATGATCATTCTGTTATTCAAGAAAACATTGGATAACTAATGATTAAATATGACTACCTTTGCCAGTCCTTTCCAGGTAAGCAGATGTAGGAAGGACATGAAAATTTATTCATGAATACCTTTTCACCTTACTCTAAACTTTCCATTCTAAGAGGTATTATTGCACAGAATTTCAAATTCTTCATATATCATCTTTTCATCATGAGTATTGATTAGGACTTTGAATGTAAATGCCAAAAAATGTGTTTAGAGTTAATAAATAAATTGTTCACTGATATGGTCTTTACAGTTTATGATGAAATGTAGGAAAAAGAAATAATTTTGGGTAGAGAAACAGGAGGGGTCTTATTTATTTACCAATAAAATAATACAGAACTTGCCATTCAATCCTGCACCCCTTGCATAAATTCCAGTACACACGGATGTCAAGATTCCTTACTTAATGTGAGGTTATAAATAGTTCGAAACAGTTTTTTTCATTAGCAATACAATTTATGATTGAATGGTTTACTTCATCACATTTAAGTTCATAACTGTCTAAGGTAAGTTTTGGTTCCGTGGAATGTTCATACTCACAATTTCAGGCTCTGAGCATTTGAGCCCTGTAATCAGGCAATTATTTCATCTCCAAGAAAAATGACCCTTGTATGTCTTCCCTAGAAAGAAGTTCTTCAAAGCCCCTTTCTCTTAATTCCTCAGATTGTAGATGAGGGTGTTCAACATGGGTGTGACCATAGTATACATCAAAAAGGCTGGAGTATGTGCATTGAGCATAGCAAAAAACACACATATACACCTTTACTCATACAATAAAATAATGAGAAAAGTGAAAGGTAAGACCCACAATTGGAAAATGCTTCATACTTCCCTTCAGAATGATGATATTACTCATATGTAGGACACAATCTTACAATAATAGTAAGAGATCCCAGTGAGGGAAACATCAGGCATCAGGCTATCAGCAAAATACATCACTGAATCATTGATAAAGTTGTTAGAATAGGCAAGTTGGACCATCTGATTAAGGTCACAGAAAAATTAATGGATTTCCAAGTGTGTACAGAAGAACAGTGAAAACACCATTAAGCTTTGTATCAAAGAACACAGTATCATTAAGCTTTGTATCAAAGCATACAGTATAAACGTGATTGAGGCTAATAAAACCAGCAGTATACATAAATGTATTTGATAAGCAAAGAAACTTCATCTCAAGTGTTGAATAAACATTCTTGGAGAATGTATGGGACCCTTGTATAATGATATACATCTTTGTTTTGTAAGTTCACAACTTTTACTATGCAATTATTGTTTATGTATGTTCATGTATGAATGATATAAAAATAATAATAACAATAGGGTGGATTAGGGAAAAAATAAAACAAATGTAAGATACTTTGATTAGCAGTAATATTTTGAGGATGCTCTTTCTTCATTTGTTAAAAATGTTTTACAACAATGTTAGGTATTGGTGGTGGGGAGAACTATGAGAGCCCTGTATGATGTTATGCATGGTTGTTTAGTAAATTCACAACTTTTACTATACACTTATGTTTTACGCATGTTTATGTATGAGTGATATACTTCAATAACTTTTTTAAATTAAAAAAAAAATCATTCTTGGAGAGATCAATGAACTGTGAAGGCCATAGCCAAGGAGAAAACACAGTGTGGAAGGGTATCCAAGGGAAGGGATAAACTTATGTGCCATCCAAGGACCTCTCAAGGTATAAAATTAGCAAAAGAGAAGTTATTTTCTATTTTAGCCAATTCATGCATGGGAATCAAATTGCTCAGAGATTAGAATAAGAACAGGACAATTATTTTAATGGTCATCTGGGAGAAATAAACTTTTTAGGATCTAGAAAAGGTAACTATGCCCACTCCTCTCATCTACAGCTTAAGTGTACCAAGAAGAAGGGAATTCCAGTGTGCTCCTACAAAGAATGTCTGAATCCCCCTCCCTGCTCATCCTTGAAACTGAGTTGAATGATCATCACTCAGGGGGAAAGGAACCATGGAAAATGAAGCTCAAGGAAGACCATCTGAGCATCTGCTGTGGGAAACTGATACAAAGGCAGGGAGAACTGTCAACATGATCTGTGATGGGACAAGCAAAATGGTGAGTCTATCCACTTAAAAACTGCACAGAGTAGTACAGCTCCCTCTACCAACTTCTCTACCTCTGTGGTATAGAACAAAGTATCTCTCTTACTGAAAACTGACCTTCTCTTTATTCTCAACATCTTTCAAGTGTTTTGTATGCAGATTTCTTAGATATTTTTCTGTAGCCATTAAAATTGCCTCATTCTAACACTCACAGATCCTCAATATCTATAAAATCTCTTTCATTCATTCATTCACTCAAAAAACCTTTACTGGGATCCCATGAAATCAGCACTTGCAAGCCTCTCACACATTGTCTAACTTCAGTGACTTAATATTAATCTGCCCCATTCTCCACTTTTGGAATGGGAATATCTATGATTATGAGGACTAAATCACTAGAGTGTCTAAAACCTACTGAACACCATAAATGTCCATTATGTAATTGTTGCACCACTGTAAATATGTTATCATCTGTTAAATAGAAAACATGTTAATGATTAAAAAAAAAAAAAAGCTAAAGCATATTATACAGCATAGCACATCTCTTGGTGGTGTCAACAGATTTTTAGCTATTTTTACTCTCATTTTTGGGTATTTACAGATTTCCATTCCCTATTCCAGGAGTTTTATATTTTTGCTAATATTTGAAATGATTTTGCACTGTTTTTAGAAGACTTTAACAGTATATCTGAATGTTACTCTTTTTGCTCTCTTGCACCCACATATTTATAATTGTCTACTAATGAGAAGATAGCTTTGAAAAATATAAAAAAAGAATTCCCATGATCATGAAAATGTTGTGTAACTAGATAGAGATGATGGTATCAAAAAATTTTGAATGATCAAAATGTCACTGAATTGTATACTTTAAAATGGCTACTGAACTTTATGTATTTGCTGGGTATCAACTACCCTTCTAGAATCCTACTCTTCAAAAATAGTTATTCAGCTTTCAGTGCATCACCTGTAAATGTGGAAATGTTGTCTTCTCAATCCTTAGAGTTTTTGTTTCTTTTTCTCATTTCATTGCACTGGTGGACTCTTCCAGCATGATGGTAAATCATATTAATGTCATAGACTTAATTTCTTCTTCAATATTTGAGGGGAGTTCTTCTATTGCTGCTGTCATAGGACTCCACCAGGTCATTTTGGGAGGCAAGCATTTGTTGTATATTTAATTCATTCCTTGGCAATTTATCTGTTATTCTCCACCCCAAATTGACTTCAGGCACATATTTTCCATATATGGGTTCAGTTCCTGGAGATTTTCAAATTTTGATAAATATAAGTAAGTTTATCTTCCCAAGTTAGCATTTTATTACAACTGTGGTGATTTGTCTCATTCTTATCTTTATGTATTTCTGGGCAATCTCTATTTACATTTCCATGGGAATACACTTCTAACAAATTTTCTCTGTTTGTTGCCTTTTGCCAAAAAATTTGCTGTGAGATTTCTTCTTCAGAAAGTACTTTTCTTCCTTTTAATTCATTAACTACAGGTTTTAGCTTTGCCATTTATTTTTATGATCATCAAATTTTAGTTTTCATTTCTTTAGACTAGAATATATATGTGTTTATTTGCAGTTTGAAAAATATACTGGACAGAAGACTAACTTAAAAACTTAGAGATGATCACTTTTAACAATTTAGTGGCAGATTTTTTACTTTGAGTATTGGCAAATATGGGTTTCCCTGTAAACGGTTTGTAATCTAGTTTAACTTCATCATCCCAGAGCAGCAGACCAATTATCCATTTATAGCAGTATATGACAGTGTTAGTTTTTCCATTTAATAGAATTGTACATTCTTACATTTTTAAAAAATGATTTTTTAATATTCCTTCAATAAAGATGACATTTTGCATTAATTTCATTTTCATACATTAATAGTATGATGGAAGTTTTGCCAAATATTAATACTTTTTTGTACATCTCCTTTGTGAATTTTTAATATCCAATATATTTTTGTCCCCCCCAAAAGAAATTGCTTTTCTGGGTTTCATAAATAGAGATTATTTTTGCATTTAAATTTATTTGCATGGAATATTTCCTCATTGAGTTTTTCAACATTATTGTCCAGTTTATCATATTTTCTCTCTTATTTCTACAAAGACATCATATTCAGAAAGAACTATGTCTTTTTAAGATTAAATCTATCTATATAGAAATTTATATATCTATATAGTCATTGATATTTTCTTCTAACAGCCAGTATATTCTCTTCTTCCACACTTGTTTGAAATTTATTTGGGAACACAGCGATATAGTTTAAACTTCTATTTTTTTAGTAGTTAAGTAATTGAACATTTTTCCAAAACTTTTAAAAACCTCTCTAAGACAACTGGGAATTAAATATACTCAAGTTAAAATGACAAAAATTAATATATCTTAAATCATGGTTAGCATTAAATTAAATTTAAAAATTCTACAGCTATTCACTTTAATGTCAGAAAGAAAATGATCAATGCCACACTTTCCATTATTCTTAAATTGTCTAAAATTTCAAACCAATACAATAAGATCTAAAATAAATTGGCTGCTGTAAATTATATGGAAAGGCATTATTTATAAAGTATTTGAAGAAAGTAGATGAATTTGAGAAAAATCCAGAGAAAAATCATGACATGATAAATACCAAAATATTCATAATATTTTCTAATGCAATTGCAACATCGAGAATATGATAGTGGGAAGAATCTCATTCTTTTTAATTTTTTAATTTTTACTTTTTAAATAAGTTTTAGATTATATAACTATTACATAAAAAATACAGGGGATTCCCATATGCTCCACCCCATCCCCACCCCCCAATTCCCCACATTAAAATCTTTCATTAGTCTTGTACATTTGTTATAATTGATTAACACATATTGAAACATTGTTACCAACCATCGACTATAGTTTAAATTATAGTTTACATCCTGCCCCACACAATTTTATAGGTATTGACAAAATCTATAGTGTCCTGTATCTGTCATTGCATTGTCATGCAGTACAATTCTAATGTCCCAAAAATGCACCCATGTTACACCTCTTCTTCTGTATCCTTCCATCTCAGA
>JAQZBX010065339.1:0-16325 GCA_029593785.1 Cabassous unicinctus | reverse complement strand
GCTATTGACCTTTAAGATTTGTTGATTTCAGGAAGATGTAACTGTCAAGTATCTGTTGCCTTGCACATGCTCACTCGTGTTTTCTTTGTTCTAAAGCCAGAATAAAAGCCACACTTTGTGAGGTGGCTGGGCTCTTCTCTCCATATCGGACGAAGAGACCCCTGATCCCAGTTTCTTCTTCTCTTTGTCTATTTCTTTCTCATCCGCGGCACCGTTTTCACCGTCCGAGGTCCTGAACGCCAACATACATTGATCAAACACACTGAAAAAATTTAATAAATGGTCTAAATACATGAATTGTTGGGAAGTTATATTGGAAAGTGAGGTGATTAGGGAAATTTAAATGAGTGGAGCAAATTAAAACTACAAGGAGATGACATTCCTCACCTATCAGAATGGCAAAACTCTAAATGTCGGACAATACAATTCTGTTGGTGAAGGTAAAGGGAAACAGGCATTCTCATTCATTATTGGCTGGAAGACAAAATGGTATAACACCTATGGAAGAGAATTCAGCACTATCTAACAAACATATTCATTTACCCTTTTGCAATCCCAACAATATTCTGACATAAATTATAAAAGCAAATGGACTGAACCAACCTATATGTTCATCCATATTTAAATGGCTGAAAAAACTATGGTGCATCTACTAACTGGAATATACACTGTAAAAATAAATGAAAGATATTTTTACACTTCCCTGAAATGATCTTCTGGATATAGTGGTAAGTGAAAAAGGAAGATGAAGTAAACTGTAATAGTATGTTCCATGTAACTAAGGAAGGGAGGATATGAAACTACATACATAATTGCTTTTATTTAAAACAACAATGGAAAGGTAAATCAAAAGTTTATTTTTCCCAATTTTTTTCTTTCCTTTTTACTTAACTATGTTATGAAATATTTAAAACATGAAAAATATTAGAAAAATATTAGAGATTGTATAATGAATGCCTAATGTCCCTGTGGCAGTTTGAGATTTTTATGAATCCCAAAAAGAGAAAGATTATGTTTGTAAACTAATCCAGTCCTCTGAGTGTGAAACCCTTTGATTATATTAAATTTCAGTTGAGGGGCCTTTGTTTAGATTACCTGTTAAGACTGCTTTGAGGGCTTTTTGATTCAACCACATCGGTAAGGAATGACTCAGCTTGAGCCACCACCCCCTTGGTGGGCCTGATATAAACAGGCACTCACACAGACACATATAAACGGAAAAACAGAGCAAGATTGACTGAGACAGACACAAGAAAACAGAGCCCTGTCATTTTTGATCTAGCCATATGGGAGAAAGAAGGCGCAAACAGCTAAAGCCCCAGGGAAAGATGAGTCATTTTGCCTGATAGCTTACAGCTGAGATTGGGAAGAATAGCTGAGACTGATATCGGAAACCCTATGCCAGCCCACAGCTGAAATTGGGAAGAAGCAATGCAGCTGACCCTGAGAGAGGATGCCCAGAGGGGAAGGCTGAAACTTTACAGAGATTGCCTACCATCTTGCTTCCACACATATCAGCTGACTTTGATGAAAAAGCAAGCTTGGGTTGGACTTTCTATGGCCTTAGTACTGTAAGCTTTTACCTCAAATAAATATCCTTTATAAAAGCCAACAGATTGGGAAGCGGATTGACTCAAGTGGTTGGGCATCCACCTACCATATGGGAGGACCCAGGTTTGATCCCCGGGACCTCCCGGTAAAAAAAAAAAAAAAGGCGAGCAGGCGAGCCAGGCCCACACACACGGTGAGCCAGGCCCATGCGGATGCGCAGCGAGCCAGGCAGCAAGATGATGATGCAACAAAAGAAAGACACAGGGGAGAGTCAAGGCAAGATGTGCCAGAAGCCAGGAACTGAGGTGGTGCAAGTGACAGGGTGCCTCTCTCCCACATCTGAGGTCCCTGTGATCAAATCCCGGTGAAGCCTGGAGGAGAAAAATGAGAAAAGGCAGCAAGAAGCAGCCACAGAAGATCACCCAGCAAATGGACACAGACAGCAAGCGGGGTGGGGGTGGGGGGACAACACGGGACTCATAGAACTGTAAACCAAAAAAGAAAAAAGAAAGTCAATTGAAAAAAAAAAAAAGCCAACAGATTTCTGGTACTTTGCATCGACACCCCTTTGGCAGACTAATACAGTACCCTTGACACAGCTTCAGTAATTAAAAAGCCATTCCCAACATTATTTCTTGTATAAGCAGACCCTGGGATACCATGGGATCAGAAAATGCAATTGATGAAAAGCTTAAAAAGAAATGTCTAAAATTTATAGGAGGAAAATTGTAAAACACTCCTGAAAGATAAAAATTAGTCTTGAACAAATGGAAATCCATAGTATATGCTTGGATTGGGAAGATTCAATATCACAGAGTTGTCAGTTCCCCCTAAATTAATTTATAAATATTAAATGGTCCCAAAATAAGTACAATATTTTTTTAGTGGTAACTTGAATCCACAGGAGGAAGTGAAGGCAAACAAAAATCGTAAAAAAGAAGGTTAATATGTGTAAAAAGAAAAATTATATATTTATGCTCTCCTAACTTCTTGGTTTCGCTAAAACATACAAGATTATATAAAGCAAAATTTATAAAAAGGTATTGTTGGGTCTGTAAAACCTAGACATAATGTATATAACAATAATAACACAAAAAGTAGGAAGAAAATGGAGCTATATAGAAATATAGTTTCTTTATCTTACTGGAATTCAGTTTGCATAAACTAAAGTAGATTCCGGTAAGATGTATATGGTAAGGCCTAGAGCAACCACTAAGGAAATAACTCAAAAAAATATAGTTTAAAAAGTCAGTAAAGGGGAAGTGGGTGTAGCTCGGTGGTTGAGCTTTGCATGTATGAGGGCCTAGGTTCAATCCCTAGTATCTCCTAAAAAAAAAAAAAGTTAGTAAAGGATTTTTTCACCTTTCAGTCATCTGATTTTTGTCCTCTATACACAGTCCAAATTTTGAAATTGCTCTATTTGTGCAATTGTTTGACCCCAGGAGAAAGCTTCCTTTTCCCTGTTCCTCTCTAGGAATATTGATAACCACTGTTGTCACCACTGTTATTCAACATAGTGCTAGAAGGTCTAGATAGAGGAGTTAGGCAAGAAAAAGACATAAAAGGCATCCAAAGATTGTGGGACGATGGCGTTGGACTAACAGGCAGAACTCAATGCTCTTACAAAAACAACAGAGAAAGAGCCAAAAGCTGTCCAAGGGACGTGCTTTGGGGTTCAGCAGACCAGGACAGTGCTACACAACTCCCAGGAGCCTGAGAGACAGAGAGATGAAGAACCCGAAATAACAAACGTGAATGACCAAGCCCCCAGCAGCCGGAAAGGGCTGCCCTCCCCTACCGCCAAAATATTAAGCAGGGGTAAAACCCCTGGCTCACGGCAGCCGACTGAGAGGGAAATAGACATCTTCCCTGTCAGCTGTTTTAAGGGAAAATGGAGGAGAAGTCGGGGTGCTTTTCTTCAATAAATTTGCTCAACAGAGCCCGCTTTCAATCTCCCCTCTGAAAATTCATCACAGGAACACAGGAAAGCGAGCCTGAACACCTCTGTGGAAAAGTATGCTGATGAGCGGCATCTGCTGGCCAGTCTGGATAGTACATGAACAAAAACTTTTCTTCAATTCTCTCTGTATCCTAACCCCTGGGAGAAAATCTGCATCCCATTAGAGAGTCCCTGGCCCGATTTTGATAACTTAAGCTGGGCAATTTTAAAGACTTATAATAAATTGAACCAAATATCAAAGAAGATCTGTGGGGAAAAAAATACACAAGAGAGAGAAACTGGCGATCAGAGTAAATTCACCAACATACTCAGACGCATAGACATCAACAAAAAATTACAAGCCATACTAGTAAACAAGAATAGGTGGCCCAACCAAAGGAAGTAACTAAATATCCTGAAGAGATACAGGATTTAGGATAATTAATCAGTGATAATCACACAATTCTCCTAAATCACTTCAAAGAATTTAAAGAAAATATGACTAAAGAAATAAAAAATATTAAGAAGACACTGGTGAACATAAAGAACAATTTGAAAGCCTGCAAAGAAAAATAAGAGAGCCTATGGGAATTAAAGACACAACAGATGAGATTAAAAATACATTAGAAAATAAATAAATATAAAATAAATTTAAAAAATATATTAGAGGCACATAAGAACAGATTTGAATTGCTCGAAGACAGAATTAGTGATTTCAAAGGCAGAACATAAGAACTAGAAAAGACAGGAGAACAGAAAAAGAGAATGGAAAAAAAAGGAACAGAGTCTCAGGGAATTGAATGACAATGTGAAATGCACAAACATTCACATTATTGGTGTCCCAAAAGGTGAAGAGAATGGAAAACGGGCAGAAAGAATATTTGAGGAAATAATGACCAAAACTTCCCAACCCTTATGAAAGACATAAAAATCAATATCCAAAAAGGACAACGCACCCTAAACAGAATAAATACCAACAGACCCATCCCAAGACACCTACTATTCAGAATGACAAATATCAGAGATAGAGGATTCTGAAAGCAGCAAGAGAAAAGCAAAGCATCACATACAAGGGAACCTTGATAAGATTAAGTGGTGACCTCTCATCAGAAATCATGGAGGCGAGAAGAAAGTAGTATGATGTATTTAAGGTACTGAAAGAGAAAAACTGACAGCCAAGAATTCTGTATCCAACAAAACTGTCTTTCAAAAATGAGGGTGAGTTCAAAATCTTCAGAGACAAACAAAAACTGATAGACTATATTACCAAAAGACCAAAATTACAAAAGATACTAAAGAGGATACTGAAGCATGAAAAACAAGGGCCAGAGATTTGGAGAAGAGTGGAGAAATGAAGATTAATATGAAGGGTAAACTAAAGGATAAGAAGATAGACAATAGAATGATATGACAACAGAGAGCCAAAGGATAAAATGGATGAAGTAAGTAATGTCTTTACAGTAATAACATTGAATGTTAATGGCTTGAACTCCTGAATCAAAAGACAAAGACTGATAGAATGGATAAAAAAATATGAGCCATCTATATGTTGTCTGCAAGAGACCATATCAGTCATATGGACACAACCAGGTTAAAAGTGAAAGGCTGGAAAAAGATTTTCCGTGCAAATAATAACCAAAAAAGAGCTGGAGTAGTGATACTAATATCAGACAAAATAGATTTCAAATGGAAAACTGTTATAAGGGATGAAGATGGTCATTGCATATTAATAAAAGGGGTAAGTCACCAAGAAGAAATAACTATATTAAATATTTACACACCTAACCTGAGCGCCCTAAGATGCATGAAGCACACAAATGGCAAAACTGAAGGGAGAAATAGATGTATTTACAATAATAGCTGGAGACTTCAATATACCAGGCTCAGTATTGGATAGAACATCTGGACAGAGGATAAAGAATCATAGAACTTGAATAATATGATAAATGAACTAGACCTAATAGACACCTATAGAGCACTGCAACTCAAAACAACGGGATATATTTTCTTTTCAAGTGCTCATGGATCCTTCTCCAAGATAGACCATATGTTGGGTCACAAGACAAGTCTCAATAAATTTTAAAAGACTGAAATTACACAAAACTTTCTCTGATCATAACGGAATGAAGCTGGATATCAATAATGGATAGGAAAAGGGAAAATTCATTAACATATGGAGATTAAATAACACACTCTTAAACAATCAGTGGCTCAAAGAAGAAATTGCGAGAGAATTCAGCAAGTATCTTGAGATGAATGAAAATGAGAACACAACATATCAAAACCTATGGAACACCACAAAGGCAGTGCTGAGAGGGAAATTTATATAGCTCTCAATGCTTACATTACAAAAGAAGAAAGAGCTAAAATTGAAGATCTAATTGCATACCTAGAGAACGAGAAAAAGAACAAACTAATCCCAAACCAATCCAAAGGAAATAAATAGTAAAGATCAGAGCAGAAAGAAATGAAATCGAGAACAACATCAAAAAAAAATAGAATCATCAAAACCAAATTTGGTTCTTTGAGAAGATCAACAAAATGGACAAACACTTAGCTAGACTGACAAAGAAAAAAAGGGAAGAGATGCAAATAAATAAAATCAGAAATGAGAAGGGAGACATTACCAATGACAGCGCAGAAATGAGAGAGATCATAAGAGGATACTATGAACAACTGTATGTCAAAACTCTAGACAATTTAGACGAGATAGACAAATTCCTAGAAACACATGAACCACCACCTATACTGACCCTAGAAGAAACAGACGACGGCATCAAACCATTCACAAGTGAAGAGATTGAAACAGTCATCAAAATTCCCTATTTGGAAATTTATGCTCCCCAGTGTGACAGAGTTGGACTCAGTTGTGATTTCCCTACACATGGCTCTTCTGCCCCTTCTATTTGCACCTATAGTTAGTACTAGAGTTGACTGGTGTATGTCCAAGAGACTTAAATCTTTGGGTTGAGCCCTGAATCTCAAGAGAGTTGCAACACCTACTCTCCAGTTTACGGACTCACCCAGCACAACTAACAAGGAGCTGATGATGGACAATGACCATCCCAAGGAACAGAGAGTCTGCAACTGCAAACAAGATAGTCCCACCCATCTGCCCCTTGGGTTCTAAGCCACTTCTCAATTAGAGGTGGATTGGGCATCACCATCCCAGAATTCTCAAGATTGGGAATGAACAATGGACTAGAGTAGACTTACTGGTATTCTAGTGTAGACTTATTGTGATTCTAGCAATGGAAGAACTTTTATCATTGATGTGGAGGCAGTGGCCACTGGAGGTTCTGAGGGGAGGGAGAGAAAAACGGGTGTAATTTGGGGGCATTTTTGGGACTTGGGAATTGTCCTGAATGACACTGCAATGACAAATACAGACCATTATATATCTTGCCATAACTTACAAAATTGTGTGGGAGAGAGTGTAAACTACAATGTAAACTATAATCCACACTAAGTGGCAATGCTCCAATATGTGTTCATCAATTGTAACAAATGTACTATACTAATGAAGAATGTTGCTAATGTGAGAAAATGTGGTAGGGGTGAGGAGCAGGGCATATGGGAATCCCCTATATTTTTTATGTAATATTTATGTAATCTAAGTATCTTTTTTTAAAAATTAAAAAGTATATTTAAAAAAAAACACCTCCCAAAGATGAAAAGCCCAGGACGAAATGAATTTTACCAATCATTTAAAGATGCTCTAAAACCAATCTTTCTCAAGCTCTTCCAAAAAATTGAACTGGAAAGAATGCTACCAACTCATTCTATTAAGCCATGCTCACCCTAATAACTAAAACCAGATAAAGATACTACAAAAAAAATGAAATTACAGACCAATATCTCTAATCAATATAGATGCAAAAATCCCCAACAAAATACTTGCAAACAGAATCCAAAAGCACATTAAAAGAATTATACACCACAATCAAGTGGGCTTTAACCCAGGTATGCAAGGGTGGTTCAACACAAGAAAATCAATTAGTGTAATAAATCACACTGATAAATTGAGGAAGAAAAATCACATGATCCTCTCAAATGATGCAGAAAAGGCATTTAACAAAATACAGCACCCATTCTTGATAAAAAAAAAAACCTCCAAAAGATAGCAGTAGAAGGAAGCTTTCTCATTATGGTAAAGTACATATATGAAAAACTTACAGCTAGCATTGTACTCAATGATGAAAGACTGAAAGCTTTCCTGCTGAGATCAGAAACAAGATAAGGATGCCCACTGTCACCATTGTTATTCAATATTGTTCTAGAGGTTCTAGCTAGAGCAATTAGGCTAGAGAAGAAATGAAAGGCACTCAAATAGGAAAGGAAGAGTTAAATTTTCACTATTCACTGATGATATGATCCTATATCTAGAATCTCCTTAAAAATCCACAATAAAACTACCAGAACTAATAGACAAGTTCAGCAGAGTGGTGGGATACGAGATTAATTCGTGAAAATCAATGGCGCTTCTATATACTACTGATGTGCAATCAGAGGAGGAAATTAGAAAAAAATTCCATTTATAATAGCAACTAAACAATCAAATATTTAGGAATAACTTAACCAAGAATAGACATCTGCACACCGATGTTCATAGTGACATTATTTACGATTGCCAAAAGGTGGAAACAACCCAGGTGTCCATCAACTGATGAATGGATTAACAAATCCATTCGTATACACACGATGGAATATTATGCAACTGTAAGAAGAAATGAAGTCGTGATGCATATGACAACACAGATGAACCTGGAGGACATTATGTTGTGTCAAGAAAGCCTGACAAGACACAAAAGGACAAATACTGTATGACTGCATTATTATGAACTAAATATATTGGGTAAACTCATGGAGTTAATAATTAGAATATAGGTCACCAGAATATAGAAGGAGGGTAGAAAATGGAAAGCTGAGGGTTAACCTGTGCAGAATTGGTAGAAGAGGTTATTTGTAAATCTTTGGAAATGAATAGAAATGGTGAAAACATATCATGGTGTTTGTAACTAGCAGGGCTATTATATGGGTATGATAATGGTTAAAAGAGAAAGTCTAAGGTCATGTATATTACTAGAAGGAAAGCTAAAATCTGTAACATGAGACTGTATAAGAGACTAAAACCTCATGAAAAACATGAATATGAGTGATATTGCATATATAAGATTGTTTTTACAAAATATAAATACAAATATAAAAGAGAGAAAGAAAAGAATAACAGCTATGTATGGCAGGGGAAGCATAGATAAATTGAAAGGTGAAGAGTTTTGTTTGTTTTTTGTTTATTATTATTATTATTATTATTATTGGAATAATGAAAGTGCTCTAAGAATGATTGAAGTGATAAATGCACAAATATGTGATTACACTGAATACCACTAATTGTACACTTTAGATGGATTTATGCTTTATTAATATGTATCAATAAAATTGATTTATTAAAAAATAAAAATAAATAAAATTTTTAAAAGGCATCCAAAGTGGAAAGGAAGAAGTAAAACGTTCACTATTTGCAGATGACATGATCCTATATGTATAAAGTACTGAAAAAATCAACAAGCTCCTAGAATTAATAAATGAGTTCAGCAAAGAGGAGGGATACAAGATCAACATGTAAAACTCAGTAGTGTTTCTATATACTACTAATGAGCAATCTGAGGAGAAAATCAAGAAAAAAATTCCATTGAAAAGAGCAACTAAAATAATCAAATATCTAGGGATAAACTTAACAAAGGATGTAAAGGACCTATACATAGCAAACTACAAAACATTGCTAAAGGAAATCCAAGAAGATCTAAGTAAGTGGAAGGGCATTCCGTGTTCATGGATTAGAAAACTAAATATCTTTAAGATGTCAATTCTACCCAAATTAATTTATGGATTCAACACAATCCCAATCAAAATTCCAACAACCTACTTTACAGAAATGGAGCAGCCAAGTAAGCCAAAAACATCTTGAAAAAGAAGATGAATGTTGGAGGACTCATACTTCCTGATTTTAAAGCATGTTACAAAGCTACAGTGGTCAAAACAGCATGTACTGACATATACTGGTCAATGTAATGAATCAAGAGTTCAGAGATAGATCCCAACATCAATGTTCAATTGATTTTTGATAAGGCTGACAAGTCTACTCAACTGGGACAGAACAGTCTTTTCAACAAATGGTGCTGGAAGAACTGGATACCCATACCCAAAAATTAACTAAAAATGGATCAAAGACCTAAATAAAAGAGCTAGGACCATAAAACTCCTAGAAGAAAATGCAGGGAAACATCTTCAAGATGTTGTGGTAGGCAATGGGTTTCTAGATTTTACACCCAAAGCACAAGCAACAAAACAAAAAATAGATAAATAGGACCTCATACAAGTTAAAAACTTTTGAACATCAAATGACTTTATCATGAAAGTGAAAAGACAACCTACTCAATATGAGAAAACACTTGGAAATCACAGATCAAATAAGGGTTTGATATCCAGAATACATAAAGAAATCCTATACCTTAACAACCAAAAGACAACCCAGTTGAAAACTGGGTAAGATTTGAATAGGCATTCCACCAAAGAGGATATACAAATGGCTTAAAAACACATGAAAAGATGATCAACATCAATAGCTATTAGGGAAATGCAATCAAAACCACAATGAAATATCATTTCACACCTACCAAAATGGCCAGTATTAAAAAAACAAAAAACTAAAAGTGTTGGAGAGGATGTGGAGAAATAGGAACACTTATTCACTACTGGTGGGAATGTAAAATGCGCAGCCACTATGGAAGACAGTTTGGCGGTTCCGCGGGAAGCTAAGTATAGAATTGCCATATGATCCAGCAATCCTGCTACTAGATATATACTCAGAAGAATAGAAAGAAGGAACACAAACAAACATTTGCATACCAATGCTCATAGCAGCTTTATTCACAATTATCAAAATTTGGAAACAACCCAAGTATCCAACAAATGATGAATGGATAAAGAAAATGTAGTATATACATATAATGGAATATTATTCAGCTGTAAGAACGAATGAAGTCCTGATGCATGCAATAACATGGATAAACCTTAAGGACATTATGTTGAGTGAAATTAGCCAAATACAAAAGGGACAAATTTTGTAAGATTTCACTAATAAGAAATAAATATAATAAGCAAACTCACAGAGTTAAAATCTGGAATATAAGTTACCAGGAGATAGAATGAGGGTAGAGAATAGGGAGCTAACACTTAATTTGTGCAGAATTTTTAATTAGGTTTGCTGTAAATGTTTGGAAATGGATAGAGGTGATGGTAGCAGATTATCATGAGTGTAATTATATGTAGGATTGTGGTTGAAAGGGGGAAATTTAAGGTCGTATATGTCTCTAGAAGGAAAGCTAGAGGATAAAACATGGAACTGTATAACACAGAGAACCTGGTTGTGGTCAATAACTCTGATTAATAGTACAAATCTGAGAAGGTTCTTTCATGAACTAGGGCAAACATATGTCACTATTACAAGGTGTTAATGGGATGGTATATGGAAAAAATATACCTAATGCAAACTGGACTGTAGTTAAAGTATTCTTTCATCAACTGTAACAAAGGTACCATCCAATGCTAAGTGTCAATAATAGGGGGATATATGAGGAATGAGGTTTTTCTTTTTGGGGTAATGAATATGTTCTAAAATTGATTGTGGTGAAGAATGCACAAATCTGTAATTATACTGAGAGCCACCAATTGTATACTTTGGATGGATTGCATGGTGAATATATCTCAATAACATTGCTTTTTTAAAAAGTCATTAAAGGAATTAAACTCTCTCTATACAAAAAATGACATGATCCTATATATAGAAAATCCCAAAGATTCCACAAGAAAACTATTAGAGCTAATAAATGAACTCAATAAACTAAAATCAGTTGTGTTTCTATATACCAGCAATAACAATGTGACACAGAAATTAAGAAAACAATTCCACTTACAATAGCATCTAAAAGAATAAAATATCTAGGAATAAACTTAGCAAAGAGGTGAAAGACTTGAACACTGCAAACTACAAAACACTCCTGAAAGAAATAAATGGAAAGACATCCTGTGTTCAGGGATTGAAAGACTTATTATTGATATGATGTTAATATTACTCAAAGTGATCTACAGTGCAATCCCTATCAAAATTCCAACAGACTTTTTATGCAGAAATGTTAAAACCAATCCTCAAATTCATATGGAATCACAGGGGGTCCCAAATAGCCATATCAATCTGGAGATAGAAGAACAAAAATGGAGGTCTCACATTTTCCAATTTCAAAACTTGCCACAAAGCAACATTGATAATGTGGTACTGGCATAAAGACAGACCAATGGAATAGAATTGTGAATACAATAATAAACTCATACACTTATGGTCAACTGATTATTCAACAAGGGCTCCAGGTACATTAAATGGGAAAAGAATAGTCTTTTCAACAAATAGTGCTGGGAAAACTGTCCACGTACAAAAAAAAGCCAAAATAAAGCCTTACCTCATACCATATATAAAACTTAACTAAAAATGGATCAATGGCCCAAATATAAGAGCTCAAATAATAAAATTCTTATAAGAAAACATAGTGAAAATCTCCATGACCTTGGATTTACAATGATTTCTTAACTATGATACAAAAAGCATGAGCAATGGAGAAAAATAAATAGGACTTTATCAAAATTTAAAACTTTCACCCATCAGAGGACATTAACAAGAAAGTGAGACAACAACCTAAAGAACAGGAGAATATATTCGGAATTCACATATTGTGTAAGGCTTTACTATCCAGAATATATAAAGAACTCCTACAATTCAACAACAAAAAGACAATCGACCCAATTGAAAAATGAGCAAAGGACTTCAACAGACATTGCTTCAAGGAAGATACACAAGTGGCCGACAAGCATATGAAAAGATGCTCAACATCATTAGCCATTTAGGAAATGCAATCAAAACCATAATGAGATACCCATTTCACATTCATATTGTTTCTTCATTAAGCAGTTGGGTTAGTATATCGCACGGTCTGCCCCAGCCTGATCATCCCTTACTTACCTGGAAGCAAAGCCCTTGTTAGTTCTCTGTCAATCATCCAGGGCTCTTCTCTTTGCTCTAACAAGGACACCATGTGTGGCTTAGAAATGGCAAGTCCTGATCCCAAAAGAAATGATACATAGTTTTGTTATGGAAGTCCTAAAACTGAAAATAAATTAAGAGAGATCATTATTAGGGAAGATGAAATTTCAGCCTCAGCTCCAATGGATCTGCCCATTTTCTGCTCTACAAAGCTCAGGCCTTTCTTTGGGAACAGGGAAAAGAAACGTAGAGGATATTTGAAAGGTTATGACAAATTCTCAATGGTGGAAGTAAATATACCAGAGAGAAGACTGAACTTTTGGACACAGATATGCTTACCAACTGAGACCAGGTTGTTGTAGTTTTCCAATAACACATTTCTGTACAAATCTCTCTGACCAGAATCCAGGCATTCCCACTCCTCCTGAGAAAAGTCTACAGATACATCTTTGAACACCACGAAACCCTGAAACAATAAATCTGTGTATTTAGGATGTAATAAAAATAAATGCTTTTAAGATGAAAAGATACAAGAAAAAGGTGAAAACACAGGCAGTAAAGAGGGTTGGCGTATATGAAAGGATAGATATAATAAACAGGCTGGGTCTAGATGACTGTAACATGGCTAGAGAACAGAAAGGAAGTCAATATGCTATTTTATATTCTTAAATATTCCATTCCCTGCAGACCAAACTGCCTAAGCACAGTAGGTTATTTTCAGTATCCAACCCAGGTTTTGGATATACAAAGTCTCGCTAAGTGAAGTTTCTGTATTTTGTGAAATAGCATAAGTCATCACTTAGTCTGGTAACACTCATCACCTACTCTAGTAACCCATGGCCAACACTTAATTGTCAGTAAACAGTAGTACCTTCCCACCTCCTCTTTACCATTCAGCCGTAAAGCAGAAAAAGTGATGGACTCTACAAAATATCTTAGACTGAAATTTGAGTATAAAAGGGATAAAGAGAAGATCCTAAAACAAAACAAAAATCCTAGATGGAAAAACAGATCATATAAAAAGTATCAGGAATCAGAAATGCAATGGACTTCTATACAGTACTGTTAAACTAAAGATGACAATGGAACAATTCATGAAATATTATAAGATAATTAAATTCTGAAATAGACTGTTTTACCCAATCAAAATTCACTTTATTATGAAGGTGGTATAAAGACATGCCTAGAGCTGGGTTTCTCAACCTTGGCAATACTGACATTTTAGGCTGGATAATATTTTGTTGTGAGGGGCCGTCCTAGGCAGTGTAGGATGTTTAACAGCACCCCTGGCCTTTATCCTACTAGATGACAGTAGTACCCCCCAACTGTGACAATTAAAAATGTCTGTACACACACAAAAAAAATCCATTATGCTAAGTAAAAGAAACCAGACACAAAGTATGACATGTTGTATGATTACATGTATATAAAATGTAAATATTGGATAGATTGTATGGTATGTGAATATATCTCAATAAAACTGCTTAATCAATAAATAATTGTGCAAGAATAGCCAGAAATAGCAGCTATGCACAGCAGGGGAAACAGAGAGAGACTGAGGGGTGAAGAATTTTCTTGTTTGTTTGTCTGTTTTTTATTATTGTTGTTGTTGAAATAATGAAAATGCTCTAATAATGACTGAGGTGATGAATGCACAACTATGTGATTATACCAAATATCATTGATACTTTGGATGAATTGTATGCTTTATTAATATGTATCAATAAAATTAATTGGTCTGTAAACAGTGCCAAATGTCAACTGTGGGAACAAAACGACTTCCATTTGAAAACCACTGTTAAGAGTCCTAGACAAGCAAGGGTTCAAAATATTCACCTCCTACTTCTATGCATCTTTGCTGGAAGTAATTGGTTTTGCTCCAGCAAGACTAGAGAGTAAATTGTGAAAAAGGTATAGAGGTATATTAGTGAACCAGATAAAGGGAGATAAATATCACCGGCGAAAGAGGACAGAAGGTTCCAGCACAACTGTGAAAAAATGTCAGGATAAGAGCTGTGCAGCAACTCTAAGGAGCAACCAGTCAAGACAGGAGCAATAAAACAAAGGGTACCAGAAGAAAATATTGGAGAAATAAGCAAATTATTTTTGTGACCATAGGGAAAATATTGATAGCCACATGACAGTGATGTTTGCATGTTTTGATGGATTAACAATGCATACGTAGAAAACTGGGCAACTAAATTAAGATAATTAATTCCAGGAAAAAATGAAATATCACAGTAGAAATAATATGCCTGTTTACTGTACTACTTGACTCAGCTATAATATTTACATAGTAACTATACATACACTACAGAGTTAACCAAAAATCATGTTATAACTTTGTTGGGGGAAGTGTGGTTTAAGAAGCTAAGTTTCCATTCCATGACACAAGGAAATAAATGAATAATGAATAAACTTGATTAATTCACAAACAGTAAAATGAGAATAATTGGAAATACAGGGATAAATACTGAAAGTTCTTTGGATAGAAACTAGGTGATATGCAAGGCAATGCTGTTTTTAATTAGAAGCATCATAGTACTATTTGAATCGATAATATTTAAATTTTTATAAAATATGAATTTTTAAAATCTTCTTTAATATATACAATCTGCATAAAACTTAAATGTTTTAAGACTTGGCTTCATTTTTATGCCACATGGTAAGGAGGAATACAGTACTACCACAAGGAATAACATGGATGAATCTTGAGGACCTTATGTTGAGTGAAGCAAGCCAGGCATTGAAGGACAAGTATTACATGACCTCTCTGATATGGATTAAGCAAATCTAGACAACTCAGAGAGCTGGAGACTGGAAGATAGTTTTACAGGAAATAGAAAGGGAAAAGAAAGTTGTGAACCAACGCCCACTCGGGTGAAAACTATGATAAGGTGGAAGTGAGTAGTTGGGCAGTGAAGGGATTTGACAAGGGTGTAGGGGTACTAGTGGGTTGGGCGGTGCAAGCTTGACAGGGAGGTAGAATAGGGAGGATGGGTTGGACAGTCCATCGAACTGGGGGGAAGGTTGGGATGGAAGCAGGTGAACACTGGGGATTGGTGGGCACATGGGTGAAACTACAATGACGAGAAAACCCTTTTGGCAATATGACAAGGAAGGGTTATGGTTTAGGGTGTTGGATGGGGGAGCATTTGGGACAGGGCACACCTGGGGCAGTCTTCAAATCAGTGGGGGGGAGACCCACATAATGAGTGGAAAGGAGTTGGACTCCCATGCTGGGGAGGCCAAATATGTTCTCAAACAGAGGGGACAGTGTCTATCAAGAGCAAGGGCAGTTCCTAATAGGGGAGGACAGACTAGTGTGTCAAGCCCTCAGTGTTGCAGCAAATATCTATGAACTTTGTCCTCTAAGGAGTGAAGCCTGGTGGTCACCATGGACCCTGAGGGGAGGGGGAGGGAGGAATAGAATAGATGGAAAAGGGGGTATTTAGGGGGCAATGGAAGTATTCTGCATGATCTTGCAATGATGGATATAGGCCATGTTAAATTTCATCAAAAATTTATAAATGTGTATGGTCTAAAATGTAAACCATAATGTAAACCATTGACCATCGTTAGTAGCTATGTTTCAATATTTGTGTATCAGTTGTAACAAATGTACCATCCACATGTAAAATGGTTATTAATAGTGAAGGGGGAAAAGGGGGGGATGTTGGGTATATGGGAGTCCCCTATATTCTGTATGTAACTTTAATGTGACCTAAAACCTCTCTGAAT